>JAOWBN010240536.1:0-12087 GCA_028565015.1 Pinguicula moranensis
AATGATGCCAGGGTTGCAAGACAACTCAACTTGAACATTAGCTGGAGGGTGAAGGATCGATGCAATTTTAGCTGTGACTGATATCCTTTGTCGAGTTTTGCAATGCAAGTCTTTTGATATATTTAGTGCAATGAATCTCGCTTTTAGTTCCAAAGCTTTACTTCAAGAATTGAAGAATGATAGTTTTGCTTCTCTTTTTCTATTAACAATTGATTTTTGTGAGCGTAGTAATATTGATATACGGGTTATGAGTGGTTTGTATGAGGATATCGAGGGATGTATTACAGGCCTCACATTTGAAGACTATTATCGACTTGAAATATTTTATGCGGCAATAGATTGTCAAATGAAGAAGACAGGTTTAAATTTAATGATTCAACAATGAAACTTCTTAAGCTCAGTACTGCTTTGGACCCAAAATACAGCGCACGAAAAACACCACACAAAAATAGTGAAATGATCAAAATACCCCCGTGTTAAACACTAGCACAGAATTCAACACGGGTGTATTTTGGTCATTTCACTATTTTCGTGCGTTTTTCGTGAAGTGTTTTCATGAGCTTTATTTCTGTTTTGAGAGTGTGCATCCGAGGTCATTGCCAGCCACGACAACATTTACAATATTCTTGGCCTCGGCGAATCTTCTAATTTGAAATAGCCGCAGATTAAGTATTATGTGGGCTTGAAGATTGGCCTTTGCGGCAAAATGAAGCATTTAGATTACGTCGCTATTAATGCTGGAAATAAGGGGGATATAGCATCTACTTCGGAAAAATGGAAATTAGCAAAAGGGAGGCTAAGCGCCTTGCTAAGTAAGTAAAATCTGGCTTTGTGAAAGAGCAAAGTTAGATACCCCATATCATTGACTCCCCACTTACATGTTGTGAGCGAGGGGCCCCAACCTATTTTCATTCGTATTATAAGGACACATGGCATTTATATTAAAATTTTAATTACCAAAAATAAAATGCTGGAAATGAGAGATTGTAGAATGGAATAGACTTTTTGGGCGGATGAGTTATGGCTCTGGCAATCGAGTATGCAATATGTAGTAAATCCCAATGTCCCAATGTGATCTGATAAACTTGCTTCGCAACTTTGTAGAATCTTTGGAGTGTGTGCACGTGATATGGAGATGAGAGTAGAGTGAAAGTGGAAACCCCCCCAAAGGGATGCAGTAGAGTGGTAGAAGAGAAATGGATTGGAGAAGACAGAATTTTCTTGTCGCAATCATTTCTATGCTACGAGATTCTCTTGATCTTGAGGTTTTTACCGACTATAAATTAATCGTCAAACATTGAATTTCAATTTGCCAGTTTGCTAACGCGATAATTTTAATCCCACTATAAAGATAGCTTTAGAGTTCATATTGATACAATTTTTTTTGGGATTTTGGATTACTGTAAAAACGGGATAGCAACAACTCCTATTTGGCAACATATATGATAAATTTTGCATTTTCCTACCAATGATAGCAAAGGGTAGCCATAGCATCCCTTATAACCTTCAAAAGAGCTCAAATTGAATTGGGCAAGGTTCTCCAATTCGCCAATGATGACGGGATGGGCCCAGAGAGCTTATTATATGACACATTGAAGACAGAGCCTGCTGAGTTGCCCAAGTTGTTGAGGAATTGATCGGAGAGCTAGTTTTTATGGAAATTGGTGATGTTGAGATACAGGTACTGCGCGACGTTTGACGAGATTTCAACGGAGATACGGTTGGATGAGAGAGGTTCGGAAGGGAGAGTATGTAGATTCGGTCATTGTTGTAGGTTGCTTCTTGGAGGAAGGAGGTGAATCCCTGGTAGGGGTTTGCAAAGGAAGATTTGGTCCAATTTTGCAAGTTGCTCGACGAATCCTCCAATGATGGACTGAGTCCAGTGAGGTAGAGCTCATCATTTGGGCTCATGCTAGCGGAGAGAATGGGTACGGCCATGGCCAATGTTGTCGGCGGCAACAACATTTATCTACTAGAGCATAGACGACAACTTTCTGAACCAACGATAAAATTCAATGATGGCGGATTGAAACTGCTTATTACAATCCACCCAAATTTGGAGGGATTGAAAATCGATTGCAATCCGTTAACAATTATGAACATTCGACAATCCTTTGACCCAGAAATGAAAATTTGTGTACTAAACACATTGTGCGTGTGAATAAACCCAGTATTAATGAAGTTATCACCCTTGGTCTTCCAAACTGGCCCAAACTGTATTACCTGATTATTCAAAATGTGCAAACAAATTGACAGAGTTTAATGTTTACAAGAGACTCTCATACAGACAAGTTTCCCGATCTATGAAGTAGCAGGTTGGGTTTATCAGTCGGTGATCGTGTCAACATTCGTAGAGATGTCTCTAGATCAGGTCTAGGGTTACAGTGATCAACATTGGAGCAGCATCATTGAAGGCTACCTTAATTCGATTCAGCCACATACGCCGCAGAGTGAACATCCAGATGACTTGTCATTCCTCTTTATTCGCGTATCCATTGTGTTGACTGAGATTAATGGTGGAATCTTTGTGTAATCTAATGCATAATCTGAGCCAATTGTAGACTTAATTCCAAATCTACGCCACCCATTTTCATTCAACAAAGTGATGATTCTTGAAATTTTCAACTCACTTAATATTTATTTAGACACCACACATTGAATGATATGGTTTTTTCTTCACTTAATTTTTATTTAGACACCACGCGTTGAATGATATTGTTTTTTCTTCATATTTTTCCTGTGTGGGATAATTCAACACCCTCCCCTCAAGTCCAACTGGACATATCCGGCTGTGTTCACAGGCCCAACCCCCTTTATTCTTAGGGTTACTAAGGCCAACATAACCCCTACCTCGAGACCCTCCCCTCAAGTCCAACTGGGCAAACCCGGTTGTGACTTGAATTTCATAGTCCCTACCCCATTTATTCTTAGGATTACTAAGGCCAACACAACCCCTACCTCAAGGCCAATAACCGAGGACTCTACGGGCCAAGCTACAAATCAATCCCGCTCCGATACCATCTTGAAATTTTTAACCCACTTAATTTTAATTTAGACACCATACATTGAATGATGACACCACGCATCGAATGATGTTGTCCATTGGGTCTAAGCCCTAATGGTTTGTTCTTGAGTTTTTTATCCCCAAAAGACCTCATTCAATATTTGTCCATTTTGTACAGAAGCCCATCATTTTCATCATTTCTAAGAGATACTGCCACTTGATAGGGGTCAAATATCTATTGCTTCATTTGCACACAAAGAGACTTACTAATGAACCTAACCTTGAGAAACCCTGATTAATTGTCTGATATCACTGAAGGCAGAACCTTGCTTAGTCTAAGGGATAGTAACTTAGCTATGATTTTGTAAGCACTACCAATCAATGAAATAAGCCTGTAATCTTCAGGCTTTGTTTGATTGTCCACCTTGGATGGAAGAGAGATGAAGGATCTGCAAAAGCTTCTTAAGATCTTCCAAGTTTGGTGAAATTTTTGTATAAAACTAACGAGTTCTTTTTGATAATTGGTTAGTGTTCTTGAATAAAGAGGAAGTTAAAACCATATGGGCATGAGGCCTTTTTCCCATTACAATCCAAACTGCAGTTTTAATTTCTGATTTTGAGAGCTCTATCAACATATTGTTCTATTCCTCACTGATTCTTCTGTCCAATGTGAAATTGATGTGCATTGTACTTTCTTTTGGTGTTTCAGTAAATAGAGTTTGAAAGCATCTCTTGAACTCCTCTTTGACTCTTAGAACATAATCTATCCACCGACCTTCAACATAAAATCCCTTTATGGCATAATACCTCTTATTTCCTTATAACTTGGCATGAAAATAATTAGAATTCGTATTAACTTCTATGTTCCACCTGGCTCCGGATTGTTCTTATTCTATAGAATATTTCTGCTTTTGCAAATTCTGCAGTTTGTGCCACTAATCCTATTTATCTCGAGATTCAGGAGTCAATATACTAGAGCTCAATATCAGATCATAATGGTTTACCTTCTACATGGCTTCTTGGATCATCTCTGGGTTATCTCGAACTCTTGCTTTCACAATTATTTAAATGACAGGATAGTTTCTCATTTGAAACCTGTCTTTTAGCAAAAAGCCATAGACAATCTTTCGCTTCCAATAATACTAGAGCCTCAATTATTTATTCTCTAGTTCACTTTGATGTGTGGGGTCCTGCCCGAAACTCTATTACTGGTGATTTTAAATATTTGCTATTATTCATTGATGATTACACTCAGATGACTTGGGTTTACTTTCTGAAAATAAGTTTTAAGTCTTTTAGAAATTTGTAGAATTTTATACCATGATAGATACTCATTCCAACAAAAAATTGAATACCTTCGATCTGATAACGGGGATGAGTATGTCAATCAGTCTATGAAAAAGATTTGTTAGGAAAAAGCCCTACTCCATCAAACCACTTGCTCTCATCCTCCATGACAAAATGGGGTAGCTTAAAGAAAAAAAAAGTGTATTATTATAGAAATTACAAGAGCCATGATGATAGAATCTTGAGCTCCATTATTATTCTGGCCTGAGGTTGTCGCCACTGCGGCATACCTCATCAATCGCCTATCCACCAAAATCGTGGAACTCAAAACACCCTTACAAGAATTATCCAATCACACCCAGATTCTAATAGCTCTAGTCTTACAACCTCGGATCTTTGGTAGCTCCGTGTTTGTCCATGTCCCACAGGTAGATCAACAAAATTAGAAGCCCGTGTTGTTAAGTATCTTTGTAGGATATTGGGTCCAAAATAAGGATATTGATATTTCAATTTTTTTACAAAACATATGTATACCACTATGGACTATAACTTCCTTGAAACAAAGTATTACGATACTACCAAATTCAATAGTTTGTGGAAGAACACGATAGACCAGCTGCATTGGCTACTTAGTCCAGTATTGTCCGAAGTTGTTCCAACATAGCTAGTTGAAGGAACCAATGAGCCTGCCCCTAAAAACATAGAACAATTTCTCACGCTAGTTACCCAACACATGCCAACAGTCTCCTTGTCTGAAAATCTGAAGGTAAGTACTATAGACCTTAAGCTTATTTTTTGTTACAATTCTGCTATTATAGTTGATTTTGATGTTGAAAGTACAACTCCAAACTCGGGATACGGGACCAGTATTTTTTGCCTCATCAGAGCACTCGAGGAGTACCACCAATGAGATATGTTCAGGAGTATGAACCACGCATGGCTTAATATCATGTTGCAAATGTGGCCAAGGGGAGAAAATCTGCCAATGCGTTCTTGGTATCTTTATATTTAGAAAAGATTCCAGAAACGATATAGGAGGCCCAAGAGAAACAAGAGTGGCGCCAGTTTATGGATGATGAATTTTGTGCACTGGTAAAGAATGGGATATGGGAAAATGTGAACTGCCACCTGACAAATGAGCAGTTGGGTGTTGACAATAAAACACAGAGCAAATGGAGCGATTGATGGGCATAAGGCTCGACTGGTAGCAAAAGAATATACACAGACGTATGGAATTGACTACTCCAAGACCTTCTCTACGGTAGCCAAAATAAATACTATTCGAGTATTATGTTCCATTGCAGCTAAACTTGACTAGTCTCTTCACCAGTTTGATGTCAAGAATGATTTCCTTCACGAACATCTGAAGAAAGAAGTATATGTGGAGGCCCTACCTGATTTCTCAGAGACACTCAAAAAACATGAAATGTGCTAATTAAAGGAGGCTCTGTATGGGCTGAAACAATTACCGAGGGCATGGTTCGGCAGGTTTACTATGACAATGAACAAATATTGGTATAAGCAAAACAATTCTGATCATACCTTATTTGTCAAGAGAAAGGGGGAGTTCATAACATGTCTTATCATCTATACGGATGATATGGTTATCACCAAAAGTGATATTACAGAGATCGTGAAGCTCCAAAAAAAATTGTTTGAAGAATATGAGATGAAAGATTTTGGAGAACTGAAGTATTTTATGGGGATCGAGGTTCAAAGATCGGAGGAGGGAATAGTTCTTTCATGGAGAAAATATGTGTTGTATCTCCTAGAAGAGACAGGTCGGATTGATAGAAAACCAGCCGAGACGCCAACAATTGTGAACCAAAAGCTACATATCGTTGAGGGGGCACAGTTGGCAGGCTAACCCGATACCAATACCTGGTTGGAAAATTGATTTACTTGACACATACCTGACATAACATAGCATATGCTATGAGAGTAGTCAGTCAGTTCATGCATGCACCTCATGTGGAATATATGAAAGCAACATTGAGGAATGTACAATACTTGAAAGGGGCACCGAGTTGAGGAATCAAATTCAAGGATAATGGTCATCTGGAAGTCAAGGATATACTAATGCAGACAAGGAAGGAAACCCAGTTGATCAAATATCCTCCGCTAAATACTTCACTATAGTCGGCTGGAACCTCGTAACCTTAAAAAGCAAGAAACAAAATGTTGTAGTCCTTTCGAGTGCTGAAACAAAGTTTCGAGGTATGGCTCGAGGTTTGACTGAGATCCTTTGGTTAAGAAAATTACTTGCTAAAATTGTATATTCTGTGTCAACCACGTGTCCCTAATGCGATAATGGAGCTGCTATCAGTATTTCCAAAAATCCAGTGCAACGTGATCGGATCGAACATGTTGATGTAGACGGACACTTCATCAAGAAAAAATTGGAAGGAGGTGATGTGAAATTTTGCACTTGGAAAATAAACGTTTAGAACTTATTCTTGCAATAAACTGACTTATGTAAATATACAAAAAAAATGTGAAGCACGAAGTTAAAGTAGATATGATCGGAATAATAAAACATTGAATATTAACCCCTAGCCAACTACTACGCTAGAAACAAATGTAAACCCAAGTTTCAATTAAATGTTTACCCGAGGATCTATTCTCTGATAAATACGAGTATCATAGAATCAACCTTTACACGAATCCTAAGATGCATGCAACCTAATCTCTTCTGAATAGAAATTCAAATAAACAAAGAGATTCTTTCAAGTTCATAACATTAATAATCGAAAAATACTTGTTCATAAATGTCGAGTTTGTGGCCTTTAAATAGGCTTACAAAAGACAAAGTGACTAGGATTCTATTTTCTAGTTTTACTAGAATCCTACCTAATTTAAATTCTACTTAAAATTGGACTTTACCTAAGTAAGAAGCCCAACCTAATTTAATTCCTAAAAAGTAGAAAATTACCTAATTACATAAAAAAAATAAAAAATCTCATTAATTAATGGACTAATTTAATTAAAAGACATAATAAGAAAAATTAACAACCTTCTTGGCAGCTTCTAGAAGATGCCATGACCTTCCACACGTGCAGTATCCTATATACTTGATTTGGTCTCCATATATCACGTGCAAACTTCCAATTTGAGAATTGTATGTTTCAAAATAAATACCTCACCATCGTACCGTTAGAATTTGATCTACTTCAGTCCTAATATGGCTTGCTAAATTCTCTAATATTGGATAAATTTTCATACCGATCCGACCAAGTTTGTACCTTCGATTAGAAGAAACAATGAAACTGTCCTTTGCTGCAATTCACACGACAAAGTTCAATTACTTTAAACCATGCAATAATCCAAATGCGTTAAGGTGCTGATGGACATATACATTATGCACTTTTGTGGTGCAAGTGTATGCCTCGCATAAGTAATAAAGTGAGGAATAGGATGTCGAACCCCAGGGATTGGGATAAACAATCACTAACATTCACAAGTTTTATTCAATTTGAACAGAATAAAACTGCGTTGATGTTGATACTACTCTAGTAATTAACTACAAATCATACATTACGCTCAAGTGATCCTCACACGGTAGCACGATCCTAAAGACATTCTCATGCTATAGCAACCGATGTAAACCATGGTATGCCTAGCATAACTTGTGTCTTTCGACCTCCCATTACGCTTAGTGCATCTACTTACGTTTGATCAGACATAAATAGATGATGATGAATAATAACAAGATCAAACATTATAAAGACAACTAAATGTGGTAAACATTCCATAAACTCCCCGAGTTCCTTAAAAGTTACATCATTCCCCTGGATTTAAACGTTTAGCTCATGCATAAGGCACAAACCGGTCTACAACCACACAAACATTGAGTTCATAACAAGGCAAGAAGATAATTGGGTTAGAGTTGCAAGATGATAACTCAAAACCCTTTGTTCTTGGAATCTCCTATTCTCGTGCTTTGCTACCTTCTTTGTATTGATTCTGCCTTATATACCATTCCAGAATAGTGTAAGGGTACATTTGTTTGCCTACCAAGTGTGGCGTGACATATTACCTTGTATACCCATGAGATCAGGAATTTGTGTCACATCTCGGATAGTTAGGGCCTCTTCTTTTGGAGTTGTTTCTCTTCATTTTCTCTCAAAGAGTAATAAATGACTTATGTATGCAAAAAGCAAGGAAAACATGTATAAAAAGATTATCCCATCATCGTTATTGATCCAAATAAGACTCAAATAGTCTGCATTTATTAGGTATAAATTTGGCTCATCCACATCCTCAAACCTGAAGCATTGCTTGTCCTCAAGCAAATAGATCTAAATAAATTTAAATGCACAATGTGAATGTGTGTGTAAAAGTGGACACCTAATTTTGAATCGTGCAACTTCTTGTGCTTATAGTCATTACCAACTTTAGTATTACTTCATACATAGATGTGTCAACCACAGCTAGAACTGTGAGGTTTTTCTCACTTTCAGGTCAGGTCCCCTTTTCAAACATAGACTTATAAATTTTTCATCCCAACTTTTCTTCAGTTTATTTTTCATCTCCCTCACTTTTTGTTATGCCAAAACGGTCAGCGATTGAGATAGGCATTATTTTGGAAGCCAATACTTATTCCTTTCATCAGAGTTATACATTAGACTCGGGGGTATTTACATACATGACAATACAAGAGTACTATGTACATCAAAACTGCTCTTCTCCTCTCTCATTATGGGATAGCTACCTCCACCTTTAAATGTATAGAAGCAATTACTCCTTTGAGATACATAGTATGATTTATTTTCTCTCTTTTTTTTTGGCTTTTTTTGTTTCTCTTTTTGTTTTGTTTTGTTTTGCTTTAACCTATCCATCATTTGTCCCAATCTTGATTTAGGATTCGAGGTGTTATTTTTGAACCAAAGAAAAAATATTTGAATTTTTCTCTTGATCTTAGCCTAAAGTCGGGTACCTTCCCCAAGTTAAAATTTTCTTCCTGAAATTTCTCCTCTAGTTCTGTCCTTGGTTGATTTCTTTTATGCATTGGAAGTTGTTCTATAAAACTCTTTCTCTCTTTTTTTTTTATGGTAACAAACTTAAAAGCAGACGGAATAATAGCTACGTAGGCAAAAGCATGGACATAGTCCAAAACATACAAGGTTCAATGCAATAGATCAACAATAGAGCAAATAAGTTCGAAGTTCAGCAAATAAATAAACAATTCAGCAGTTCAACACTAAGTTAATTCCCCCATCCCCAAATTTAGCATTCATTGCCCCCCAGTAGATAAAGAGATTAGGAGTTCAAGCAATACTCCCATTAAGGCAGGCAGAGCTATGCTTCATTTAGAGTATGATCCCACCAAGTTGTAGGTGTGTGCTCCATCCTCAGCATCCTCATCCTCCTCTTCGTCCTCATCCTCCTTGTATTCTTCTTCTTCATCTCCAATCGTCCCAGTGGCTACCTTGTTTGATAGTGCAGATGGAGCAAAGGTCAGTGGTGGTAGTAGTGGGCCAACAGGATATTGCACCCCTTTCATTGAGTACATCAGCACCAAATTTTTGTAAACTGCATATATACAGCGATAAGAGAGGCCCACAAAGGTCTCCCACTGATCCAGGTTTGGAGCAGCAATTGTTGGAGGCATGACTGGTGCAGGCTTCTTGAGCTTATGACCCATAGTTGGTACCGGCAGAGGAGGGAGAGAAGTTGCCAATTTGGCTTTACCTTTGGACTTGGAGGTGGTAGGTACAACAAATTTCACTGAGGTGGCTTCAGTATTAGGTCCTCGATGGTCAGAGTAAGCGCCTGATTTGCTTATCAGCGAAGGACAAATATCCAGAGTAGGAGAAAACAGCTTCTCGTCCTCAGCCAAAGCTATCCCATCTTTCAGACACATAGTGGTGATCAATGGGGGGAAGTGTAGTGAGTTGGGTTGCTTCTCCAAGGCAATGGACTCTCCATAATATCTTTGTAGATGACTTTTCCCACATCATTGCTTTGCCCAATTTCAATGGAATAGATGAGCTACAGTCTTTTCAGCTTGATGTCCTATGTGTTGGTGGTTGGGATCATTCTGGTATAAATGAATAAGTGCCACATAAGGACAGTTGCACAACAATCTAATTTGTTTACCCCCAATTCAATGGTTTGGTTCCAACGGACATTTTTTTGGTCATTCCCGGAGAACATTGGTACTCAGCCACATCAGCCAGATCTGGGTATCCCCCACTAACTTTGAAAACTCATCTTCACTTAGGCACACAAGATTATGAACCCGATTTATTTCTGCCAGACTAAACGGTACAAAAATCCCTCTAACATAAAATTTAGAATCATTCATAACAGCTAGATTTGCATAAAACTCCGTTACCAAATTTGGTGCATAATCAGGTGGAGTTCTAAGGAACTGAGTCCAGTAGCGAACCTTAACAGCTTTCCTTATGGTGGGTATTTATCCCAACGCAAAACCCCTATCTCGAATCACATACAACACACCCACAGTGGCATCCTAAAAATCTTTAGCAATAGTATTCGCAAACTTCTCGTTAACACCAGATTTAGTAAGTTTAGCTTTCTTAGGAGGCATGCTTCTAAACTCAAAAAGGACTGGAGAAATGAGTTCAAGTGAGCCGTTACATACTGTAAAGTTCCATATAAAACTTGCACTTTGATGGATTCTGGGTTCTGGAGTGACACAAACTGCACAGTGTAGCCAAAGGGTATTGTCGTTTAGGGTTAGTCGCTGTTAGAACTTGAGTTGCTGCTCAAGGGGGGACAATTTCCATGTTTTTATACCAGGACCTGAGTGGGCTTCCAATTTAATCTGTGGTCATTACTGTGGCTTTTATTGGGCCGAATGTGGGTGAAGAAAAATTAACTGCCCATTATGGTAACTGTGCATGAACTGGACGTGCTGATCATGGACATTGAATGAGAAATTAGAGCTTCTCCATGATAATTTCTGCTTGATCTTCTGATGGTTATGTTCCAGTAGGTCACCCTGCAGAATATACCAAAAGACGGTGTGATGATTAATCAAAATGTATATAAAATTTATTTGCATTTTTAAGGAATAGAGATACTATTAACTGTCAGTCGGAACTTATAATTGCCCTTCCCCAAACTTCACATATTTAATAAAATAATGTTTATTGAGTTAAGTAGAGAGGGTAAGGGCACATCCCTGAGTGGTGCAAAACAATAGATCTTGGGTTGCCTCCCAAGCAGCGCTTCTTTATTGTCTTTAGCTAGACATTCTGAAATCGCTTTAGTGAGCAGAGGCATTTAGCCTCTCTAACATGTTGCTACCTTCCTCATATGGTTTCAGACACTGTCTGTTTTCTTTTAAGGTGTCTTTATCTGGATGAACAATCTCTATTAATCCAGATAAAAATACTTGAGTGATTTCAAAGGGTTCATGCCATTTGAATTTCAATTTTTTGGAAAGAATTTAATTTTGGAGTTGAACAAGAGTACCTTTTGCCCAGGTTGGAAATGACGTCTGAGTATGTGTTTATCATGCCGTGCCTTTATTTTTTCCTTGTATATTTTGGCATTCTCATATGCATCATTACTCAACTCATTCAATTCACTTAATTGCAATAACCTCTTCTCTGTTGCTGCCTTCATGTTATAATTTAGATTACGCATGGCCCAATAGGCTCTATGTTCCAACTCCATAGGTAGGTGACAAGCATTTTCATAGACTAGACGATATGAAGACATGCAATGGGTGTTTTATAGGCAATTCTGTAGGCCCATAGTGCATAATCAAGTTTTAATGTCCAATCTTTCCTAGACGTGCTCACTGTGTTGTTCTAAAATTGCCT
>JAOWBN010240547.1:0-12086 GCA_028565015.1 Pinguicula moranensis
CTTTATTATAATTAATGAATTTTGGTTTTTTAAAAAAAGTATGGCATAGACCAATATGGCGGATACCAAGTATTTTCCACACAATTTTGTGCCTTGTTGGAGCGTTCGGAGTTTTTGATGCAAGGTGTTTAGACAAGTTTTTCTCTTGGAAGTAAATTTACATGCCAAGGCATCCCACGCCTCCTGAGCAGTCGGTAATCCATAAATAATCGGAACACAGTTGTTGTTATGAGTCCCAACAATCAGACTCAAGATGAGTTGTTCTCGTTTCATCTAATTCACGTAAGCAGATTTTAGTTTCTCACGGTGGAACCATCAGCAACAGATTTTAGTCTCTTCAGACAGAAACTTTGAAGGACAAATGGTGGTGCCATCGAGAAACTCCATCAACTTGTTACTCAAGAGAATTGGAGGTAACTGAGAAATCCACATCAAATAGTTTGATCTGTAAAGTTTGACGGAAAGAAGGGTAATGACATTAGGTGCAACAAAATATTCGATCACTATGAAATCGAGGAGCAAAGAATAGATTGCAGAGTTCATAAAGTTAGGGAAACTCTGTTTTATTGAATATGTACGGAGAAGAAGAATCCAGAGGAAACATCTTAGTTTGGATCAACAATCGATGCGTGAGGAAGAAAGTTCGATACAATGAGACTAAGGTGCTAGACCTCTAGGAGTTGCAGGAATGAAAGTTGGATTAGGTACAAGGCACGCTAGAGAAGAGACTATGCGAGGAAATCAAATAAAGAAAAATAAAAGAAAATGCTTTAGAAATAGGGAAGGAAATTACGATTTGGATGTTGGAGGAAAAAGGGAACTTTAGTTTGACCTCATCATGGAACATTCTCAGAGCTCGACAAACCGCAGACCAGAGGCTGAAGGATATTTGGACAGAACATTACCACCAAAGCTTACTCTATGTGCTTGGAAGGTGTGGTGCAAATGCTTACCGTTGAATGAAAACATTAGACGCAGGGGAGTGCAAATGGCTTCTTTATGCAAATGTTGTGAGCCTCAAACCCAAGAAACAAATGATCATTTTTTCGTTAGCAAGCTCGTGAAAGGGGTTTGGAATAAGGCTGAAATTCTTTTCAACATTCCATCGCAGAATCTCCAGACATGGAAGGACAAACTAACTTAATGGTTCGCTTTCTCTAGGAAGGCTAGTCTTAAAGGAATTCTAGTATGGATCATCCCTGCCATTCTTACTTGGGGATTGTGGTTGAGCATATGCAAATCAAGATTCAAAGGCATCCGACCCACCATCGAGTACACGTGGTGGCAGGTCCGCTATTTGATTATTGAAATTTTTGTATTCTCATGATCTACATGATGTTTTGCATGTAGAAGACACAAGGATCCTTGTAGAGTAATAACCTACAGGTCAAAAACAAATAGGATGGAGGAGACAGTATAATTACTTGGCAAATACCTCTGAGAGAATGGAAGAAACTCAATTGTGATGGAAGACAGTCTAGGTAACTATGGAGCAATTGGGGGAGGTAGTATAATGTGGGATGACAATGGCATGTTCCTAACTGCTTTGTCTCAATACATTGGGTTGGAACGAACAATAGCATTGAACTGTGGGCTATCACGAAGGGACTGAAGTTATGTAAAGAAAAAGGATGGGACTGGATAGTCATCGAAATAGACTCAAGTTTGATGGTTACCTAGATTAATCGAAAGAGATGCGATCCATGATATTTATGGGATTAGCTAAATTCAAATATGGTGGGACTTCAAGTGGTGGTGCAACATTAGTATAGGGAGGTTAATTGTATTGCTGATGCTTTTGCTAAAAAGGATCAAGAGAGATCAACCAGACTATCTTGGCACACTTGCTTTTGGAGAAGGAAATATGGGAAATAATTAGAATGAAAAAAAATGAAAATTGCCTACTTGAGGAGAAAGTAGATGAAGGACTAGGTGGTGCGATTACATGGAGTTGTCGACAAATAGGAATAGGAAGGAAAGGACATGCAATATAGGTGTAAAGTCAACAGTAGGTACTAGGTTGGCCTACGGGCCTGACATTATATTATATGTGGTTTGTTATTTAATCAAAGAAGGGTGATAAATAAATTAATAAATAAAAATAACTAAATCAATTAGAAGATATTTATTGAATCAGTACCTCGCTTTATAAATAAAAAAAGCAATAATGAAGGACCTTCTATCCGCATCCTACTTCAAATTTGTCAAGCTATGAATTCCTGACGATATGACTAACGAAGCAATCGAATTTTCCTGCGTGAATATAGTCGTGATCCATTACAACAATTCTTGCAAACATCTCATCGATAATTCGACTCCCGAAATGTGATTCCAACAACGACTCAAATATGGCCCTCATTGCGTTAGACACTTGTTGACCCATGGATAAATTTTCAGACGTCGAGATCACTTCTTTCCAGTTTACTTCAAATAACTCTTGTTGAGCAATAGAAAATGATCCTTCTTGTTCTATCACATTTTTTACTTCTTCTAGTGATGGAGCATAGTATGGAAGGTTGAATGAGTCGATCTTCTCCTCCTTAACTAGTCCCTGCATGTATCAATATAAGAAAGTGGATGATTTATTTTTTCTCAAACTTGATGGTAACAATATAGGTGGCTCGGAACAAGTCACGGATCCAGGGTTCCGATTAAAGGGGTGGGGTGTAATGTGTAAACTCATATTTGAAAAGAGAACAAATCAAATTTTTTACATTAACTTCGGTCTACCATGGATTTTAACGAGAGAAATAAAAGATAGTAATTTTATACATGTTGTACCTCGGAGGCCATACTCATGAGGGTGTGTGCCATAAGCTCATGCCAAGGGATGGCAGTATTGGTGGTAGCGTCTACCGTGGTTCGTGCATGGTCCACCAAAACCATTCGCCCACCGGATACCATTTCTGTGGATCGTGACCTCAGAAATAAAAAGAAATCTTTCTCAAACTGTGAGATATATGCTTGCAGCACGCAACTTGGACTTGTTTTTGATATGTGCACCTTTCCTTTATTTAGATGCTCGCTTGCATTAGGATCCAGACTCTCTGGGACCTACCGTTCAATGAAATATTGAAACCAAAGTTAATTTATGACTCCAGCTTTTAAGCAAATATATCAAACTATATGAAGATGTATGATGATACAAACTAATCGACCTCCAGAGAGGCAAGGCACACATCCAACCGTGGTGTTAAGACAAATTGTTAGTGAATCATTAAGACTGTACTATCACTGACCTTGGATAGCCAGTGAAGACTATTGGAAGAGTAGAAGAAATGCAAGCTCTTTGCTGGGAAAAGCCTCCCGTAAAATGACCCAGCAACACAAGATACGAAGAAACCTTCTGGTCCAATGCCCGTCTCCCGTCTGATCTTGTCGTAAATCTCGGGTAACAACATGAATACGCAGTTGAAATCATTGCTCGGAAGATCATTCAACGACACTCTCAGCTCCGGCAAATTGATTCCCATTTTTGAACATGTGGAGTGAACTACTTTGATCATGTTTGAAATAAGCACCAAGGAGTTTGTCCCTGATGCACAACCAAGATCAGCTATGCCCATGCTTTGAGGGAGTGTGGCTTTCAGACACTCTACGATTGCTGTCTCCAATACCGAGCTTCCCCTTAACATTGTTTTCCTCTGCAGTATCAGGAAAGTGATTTCTGTTTACGATTTAGGACAAAATAAAGGAGGAGAAAATGATAAATGTAAACAGATGGATGAAGAGATGATTCCACCTGGATGAGTGAGTTCTTGCAGTAACTTGTGCTGTCTTGGCCTTTCTTCATGTGGAGAGTTTGCGTGACTTCCATTTTTTTTTTGGCTTGTTCTTTTTGGTACCATAGAATAGAATGAACAGAAGTCAAACATTTATAGCTACACAAGTAAGGTTTGCGCCTCTATGCCTCTAAGATACGAAACTTTTACCCAGCTATAAAAATCATTTATTCAAGTGGACACGCGTGAGGCATGGGAATCATTTATTCAAGTGGACACGCGTCAGGCATGGGCTGAAAGCAAATGTGAACCAGCAGATTTTGTATATTTTGTAGGGATAAGGTGAATCAAACTGTATCATGCTGGATGAGTTGGGCAGTGGTTGGGATTCTTCCAGCGTTTACACTTTTTTTTTTTTTTTATCAAACTTTAAATACAAAGCGTGGCAAAACCTGACTTCCCAATCTCAAGTAGGGACGACGTATGGGGCGGCCGACCATGATATCTGAAAAAGAAATCTTATTTAAAAATGAATTTTTATTATCTCCACCCTCCGATACTCAAAAATAATAGTTTCACCCTATCTTTTTATATCAAAAGATTAATTATTTTAGTTGTGTGACTTGGCCAAATAATGTCAAATAGTTTAGCCCTATCTATTAAATTTCGGTGCTTCGATTTAGTGAAGTTGCTGAAATTCGATACATTTGACGTAATTCATATTGGGTCGCAACGAAAACGGCCTTTTTGTATAATTATAAGGGTAATGTCGCATACATTTGACCCCCAAACTCCGACTTAGTTGATAATATGCTGGGTACATTGAACTTTTTTTTTATGTAATTTTTCACATAGTTTTATAAAGTTGCTTTTCATCCACGGGAAATTAATGAATATTGTTCTTTATTTTATAATACCTACTGATATGACTATAAAATTAATGAATATTGCTCTTTATTTTATAATACCTACTGATATGACTATATAATTAATGAATATTGTTCTTTACTTAAAAAAAATAAAAAAATAAAATAAAAAATAAATAAAAATAAATAAATAAAAAAGAATATTGTTCTTTACTTTATAATACCTACTGATACGACTATATAAGGCGCAGGGGAGTG
This sequence comes from Pinguicula moranensis, assembly GCA_028565015.1. NCBI lineage: Eukaryota > Viridiplantae > Streptophyta > Magnoliopsida > Lamiales > Lentibulariaceae > Pinguicula > Pinguicula moranensis. Next base: position 4,847 of record JAOWBN010240547.1, read on the forward strand.
CAAATGACCTCAAGATGCAGATTTTGTCATGCAAGGAATTAAGAATCAAACGACCACATCTTTGCAGAAACGAACTAGCGACAAGGTTCTGAATATGGCTACTATGCTTTTCAACATCCCTGCTCAAAACCTATAAAGATGGAAATGGATGACTCTCTGGTTCGCATATGCTAGGAAGGCTAGCTTGAGAGGTTTCATAATGGGAATTGCCTATGCCATCATTACATGGGGATTGTGGCTGAGCAGATGTGAAGCAAGGCTCGAGTACATTCGGCCATCCATAGACCAGGCATGGCGATAGGAGCATTTTTTATTATTGAAGTTACTAACTCCTTTGGTTTACATGGTCTATTGCAGGTAGAAGATATGAGTATTCATGCCCAGATGAACCTCAAAATCAAGAACAAGCTAGTAGGAGTCAAATTTGTAACATGGCAGTCTCCCCCGATAGGATGGAAGAAGCTCAATTATGATAGCAGTTGTCTAGAAAACCCCAGAGCATTAGGGGACAGAGGAATTGTCCAAAACAAAATGGAATTTTCTTGGTTGCCTTTTCTAAAGATTTTGGGAAAGGAACAATAACAACATGCAATTGCGTGCGATAATGAAAGGATTGAAAATATGTAAAGAACAAGAATGGGAAGAATAGTCATCAAAATGGAATCACGTTTGATGGTTACCTAGATCACTCAAAAGAGATGTGAACTACCAAATCTATGGGACCTCTGAGAAAAGTTTAGCTCAAATGTGGCGGGATTGCAATTAGTGGTGCAACACCAAGTCAGGGAGGCCAACAGTATTATTGATGATTTCGAAAAACAAGGATCTGCGAGAAAGAATCAAACAATCTTAGAAACCTCCCAACTAGATAAGGAAATTTGGGATAAAATCAGAATTGAAAACTAAAGAATGACATACATGAGGATAAGGTAGAAGAACCAATCATGCAGTGGAAATTTTATGAGGGCTAGCCAAACAAATCCTTTCATGATACCAAATGCACCTTTTGGAATATTTGGTAGCTATATGTTTAACCTATTTTGGCAGGGAAAGACAAATGTGTTAGTATTACGTCGTAAGGTCAATCACTTTTGGGCCTTGTATCGACACTTTTATATTAATGTATATTTATTAATAGCAGTCTTTATGATTTGATTATTGTATATTAAATAATCATAGTACTAGTATTAATAACTTAAAGTAGATCCAATTGAACTGGAATGTTAAGACTACTTTAATAAAGCTATCAATACTAAACATCATTAACCATAGTATTAGTAAGAAAAGGTATTACTATTACAGATAAGTTAGCATATTCTAAGTTGCTTCTTTATTAATGGAGTTGTTGATCTCATCGACTATGGTGTAAAGACACCTAAACTACAACACGGATACTTGTAGTTGACAAGTATATCGGTTTGACTCGAAAAGTGATTGCCATATTCTCAATGGTAATTTATCTAAGAAATAGTAGGTGTAAGTGATTTTTAAATTTTAAACCATCATGGTATTTTAAGTATGGAGTATCACTCTTTTATCCTATTTGGAATTGACTATAAAAGGGTAATGACTCTATTAAATTCAAGTGCTTCAATTAATGAAACTGTTGAAATCTATACATCAACTGACGCAACGCATCTTGGGTCGCAATAAAAATAGTCTCTTTGTATAATTATAAGGGTGCGTCTGCTTACATCAGACTCCTAAATCCAACTTGGTTGGGAATATATTGGGTAAGTTGTGATTATAAAAGGGTAATGATAGATAGGTATTGGGAGTGATATGAAGTATGAAATGATCCTAAATGATCAATAAAGAATCTATCACTCATAAATAGTTAGGAGAGATATCCTTATAATCACTTGTAAGAAATCATGACTAGAAGTCTTTGATCAAAGTATAAGAGTAATTGGAAAGGAGTCTCTAATTAATACTTAAAGATTCATGATTTTGGGTACAAGAAATGTATAGAATATATCAAATGTGGATGACAAATAACCACTAAATGCTTTATTGGGATATGTATAGGTGAAAGGATAATCATTATATGGTAACTAGTTATGGAAAGTGATAGTCTCATACATTGACTACTCTCAATATTCAGTTGGTCATAATACATTGCTAGATATTAGTCATGATCTATTAACATGAATTAGTGACTAATAAATTAAAATAATTTAATTTATTAAGCATAACTAGATTATGTTAATTCCTTGTTCATTGTTGAGTTAGAACATATATGATCACACACATTAACATCAATTGTTGAGAGATCTAATTGCATAAAGATAAAGGATAGGCTATCAAACTTTAAGTATTAGATACTTAAAGGGCTAACATGCAAGGGGTTGCATACAATTGAACAACGTGAAAGGGTCTGTTTGGTAGTCGAATATTTGTATCCTTCATTATGGACATCTGTGAGAATACAACGGGACAAAAAACTAAACCCCTCATTTTTTAATGGACACACAGGATATCGTGTAAGTAAATTCAGTATTTGGTATGCAAAGACAGACATCGTGTTGTCTTGCCACGTGTGTAATGATCTATAAATTTACTAAGTTATCCTCATAATTTAGTATAAATTAGGGTTTGTTCAACCTTAATTTAGAATAAATTAATTTAATATAACATAATTAATTATATAATTTAATTAATATTGTTTAATATAATATAATTAAATTCATTAATGTATTTTAGTCTAATTTAAATAAAATAATTTGATTATTATAATTTAGTTAATATAATTTAAATAATATAATTTAAGTTAATTAATACAATATAACTAAATTTAAATTATTTAAATAAAATAATTTAAATTATATAATTTATTTAATATAGTTTAATTAATTAAAATAATTTAATATAATTAACCAAGTTGGTTAATGTCGTAAATAAGTTGGAAGTCCCTGGGTATTTATGTAAAATACTTAATCCAAAAGTAGGGATTGTGGCGGGAATCCTCCATTTTTTGAGGGACAAATTTATGGGAGTTAACACCCTTCTATGCTGGGTCGAGTCGAAATCCGTCGGGCCATGGGATAACTATTACGCGTGCATCAAACAACGGGTAAAATGGAATAACCCATAGTTATCACGTTTAATCAGCCTGATAACCGACTACCAAACGTACTCTAGGGGTTGCACACAATAACGTGCAATAAGTTGCGTGCAAGAGTGGATATAAAGCTTAGTGGTGCATCCACTATCACTTGTATAGTGGAAATTCTCTACATGCGAGAGTTGATGGTGGGAAGATATACCAAAGTTGTATGTCATGATTTTGTGGTAAGTCATTCAAAACCATGAGTTAAAATCATAAGTCATAAAAAAACATGAGTTTCAACTTTGAGTACTTGTATGCACAAGATTATAAGTTGAGTCATTTCCATAACACTTTGTATGGACAAGGGTATGCATTTTTATCTAGAAATACCTTGATCCATTATGTGTTATTTTGGTGAAATTGTTTTTTTGTAAGTTTTGAAAAGTAGAGAGAAGTGTTCCTCCCCCTGTCTTGGTGTAAAAGCCAAATGTACTGAGGCGTGAGGAATGAATGAAGAGTTTGATTATTCTTCTCATCTTTGGGCATAGACTTAGAGGCGCATCATTACATTGAATATGTCATTTGTGTGTCGTGCGCGAATTGGTCAATATGAGATTGTATGGGCCCCGATGACGGGATAGAATTGGGAGACAAAAATCTTGACCATTGTCCTGGACAAGTGGCTGAATGTGAGTGGTCATTGGATCCAAAGGACGAGACTTTGTAGAATTGGTTTTGACAGATGGCGAAAGTTGATTAGCTGCTAGAGTGAAAATTAAAGCCGCGCATGCCTTCTTCAACTATTTCTTCTTATTTTTAGATGAGGTAGTGTTTTGTGCAAGTACTTAAAAGATAATTATTTTTAGAATAGAGGTGTCTCGGTGGGTCCGGAATTTTTTGGAACAGCGGTGCCAGAATTGAGGTGCTTATTTTTTAGAAGAAAAAAAGCATGTCAGGAAGTGCTTATTTTTTAGTAGGTTTATCTTCTTAAAATAAGAACAAGTACTAGAAGGCTGGCTGCACAAAACATTCATTTTTTTGAAAAAATGTGCTTATAAGCCAATTATAATTTTAAGAAAACTGCGCAAATTAGGCCCTAAGTTGGGCGTTGACTGTGACAAAGAAGTTGCACCAAAAAATTATTATGAATTAAAGGAAGATAAAGCAAGCGGCAATCTTTTAGGCCTCGATTACTAGCAATCTCATTTTGGAAATTAACAAGAAATTGCTACCGGAATTGCACACCAGATGGTGGGATTGAGCAGGAGATGGAATTGAGCAAAAAAAAAGTAATTAAATATTTATTAAACATAGTCTCGAACGAAATTGGACAGCCCATTTTTGAAAAAGTTGATAAAATTTCGTTTATATCCTTACCTCATCGTCATATTTTTATAAACTAATCATCTCTTCTTCTTCTCCATTCTCATCCTCCATCTAAATCAAGAACATAGGAAACAGAAATCAAACCTTTAAAACCACTTCAGAAGAATCAGTAACCTCAATTCTGAACCACCTTCTGATTACATTCAACAAGTCATTTCAAATAAGAATATTTAAAAACAATTTTGGGAACATACGAAGGAACACAGACTCCTCACTGCATCGATTCCGGTGAATTTTATCCACTCCAAATGGTTTTGTTCGAATCTGATTCCTGCACAACTTGTTGAAATTGTGTCTCGCTTGTCTTGCATTCATGTGTGTTGAAATTCTTCAACTAGGGTTCTTCAGATTTCTTTCCCACAAATGGTTTTTCGCATTTTTGTTGTGGCAACTTGTTGTAATTTGTGTGGTGGTGAAGGGTGAAAATTCAACTAAAAATGGAGAATTGAGGGGATCTTCATCAATTCCGTCTTTTTGATAAGATTGCTATTCGGGCCCAATTCCTTCATTTTAAAGAAATCTCGTGGGTCATGGAATTGAATTCTCCGACCCGCTTTGTTTGCCGTGTATCTAGTAAACATAGAATTACACTCAAATTTTGTTATAATAACGCATAATTCTGCCTAATAAAAGGGCACTTAGAGTTCATTTCAGTTGTGAAATTATTGTTAGCTTGCGGGAAATGAGTTCTCATTGAAAATAGCATGCCTTGATATATAAACTTTATTGGTTATATGATCAAAATACTTGTAGCCTTTGTCGTTTAAGCTATAACCTAGATCAATACATTTTTCGACTTCAACATTGAATTTGGTCCAATTGGAAGGTCTAAGGGGGGGATTGCATAACACGCAAAATTTTTAAAAATGCATAATCAAGGGTAGTTTTAAAAAACTTTTCAAATGAGCTTGCATTATGATGAATGGAAGTGGGTAGTAGATTAATACAAAGAATACTATGAGTACGGGATCTACCCAAAATTGGTGAAGTGGGTGAGATTGTGCCAGCATACTCAAACACATCCACAATTTGGTTGTGCTTATGTTCTTCAATTTCATTCTGTTAGAGTGTGCGTGGACATGAAAATCAATTAAAGATCTCATTAGTGCTTAAAAATTTGTCAAAGTGGCAAAATTTATAATCACCCCTTCATCAATTAGAAATTTCTTATTTTTTTAAAAAAAAAAACAACAACTACATTTTGACATGAGATTTAAATTTAACAAAGCAGTCAAAATTATCAAATTTCTGTGTTAAGGCGTATAACCAGGTATAGCGATAATAATCATCAATAAATAATACGTAACATTTAAACCATGTGAAGCATAATATGTTGACCATAAATCTGAATGAATTAAATCTAAGAGAAATTCATATAAATAATAATAGGAGCGAAAGGGCAACTTTTTATGTTTACTCAACTCATACGAAAAATTATCTAAAGAACCATTAAAGGTCAAATTAAATCTAGTAATAATAGAGTGAACTAGGCTAGACAGTGCATGACCTAAATGGGAATGCCAATGAGAGAACTGAGCTTTAACCACGACCATGAATGAAAAGGCTTCTTTGATCTTTGAAAAACTGGTATCTAGATAGAGCGGATATAATCCTCCTGCATTGGGCCCCTACTTCAGAGTCGCCCCTATTTGGTTTTCCTTTACACAATAACCACAGTTAGCAATAATAAAATAACAACCATTATCAATGGAGAATTAGTAAACATATAATAAATTTGAATAAGCTTATGCACAGTGTAAAGCTTTATTAAAGTGTAAGGGACAAGAGAGGGTTTGAATTTGCATAGAACTAGTGTTTAGAATTCCCAAACCTACCTCATTTCCTTTGGTGACTTCATCACTTTCAGTATAAGGCTTCTGCACATAGAGTTGATTGGGATTAGCAGTAATGTGCTGATTAGCACCCATATCACCATAACATGCTTCATTAAGAATATCACCATAACCTGAAAATTGTTTAAAAACATCAAAACAAGGACCATGTCCTAAATGTACCTATTCTTTTACCTCCACATGTTATAGCTTCTCGTGCTGACATGGAACAGTACGAGAAGACAATCGATGAAGCTAATGAGGTTAGTTGCCTCATGCTCGTATCCATGATTCTCGATGTTCAAAAATGGTTTGAGGATTGGAATGCATACGATATGATTCGCGAGCTTAAGAACTTGTTTTAAGAGCAAGCGCGTTGTGAACGATATCGTGTGGCTAAAGAATTATTTGAATGTCGTATGATTGAGGGTGCCTCGGTCAGTACGCATGTTCAAAAGATCATGGGTTTAATAGAACAACTTGAGAAGTTAGGTTCTATACTCGACCTTGAACTCTGTACAGATCTGATATTAAATTCCCTGCCTCCGAGTTTTTTGTCGTTCATCATGAACTATAATATGACAGAAATTGTGAAGCCGTTGAATGAGTTGCATTCAATGCTCTCTACGGCTGAGACATCTATCAGGCGGTCTCCTAATATTTTATCAGTGTCAGAGTACAATACGGTGGGTAAGGAAAATAAAAGGGATAGGTTCAAGGCCACGAAAAGGTGAATGACAAGGGTATTCACATTGTTGAAGTTAATTTTGTTGCTGCTACTTCTACCTCTTGGGTCGTGGACTCAGGAGAAGGTGCGCATATTTGTTCAAATATGCAGGCATTAAGAAGCCATAGGAAGCTAGCAAAGGGCATTATGCAATTTAAGTTCGGTGATGGCGCTTTTGTTTCAGCCGTTGCAATAGGGGACTTAGAATTGCAATTGCCTAGTGGGCATACGATAGAAATTTTGACC
>JAOWBN010240558.1:0-12085 GCA_028565015.1 Pinguicula moranensis
ACGTCGTTCGGGGAGTTCATGCGATTGGATCATTACACAGTCGATCGGATTATGATGCACTGTGCTCGCATGCTTGTCCGGGTCTCAAATTCAAGAATTATAAATGAGAGTGTAAAAGTGGAGATGAAGGATGAATGGTTTTCGGTTGGGGTTGTGGAGGATAGAGGTGTGAGTCGTAGGTGGGAAGTTGCTAGACCGAACGTTGGTGGTAGTGTGAGGCGGGCGAATGTTTTGTTGGCTAGTGGTTCAGATCAACCTGGAGTGTTGGGAGATAAGGAAGTGGAGATGATAGATGTCATGCCCAGTAGTGTTAATGAGGTTGTAGACAAGCAAGAATCGGAGGGCAGTTTGTTATTGGATAAGATGGCTGATGCACAAAGGATCATACCTACTTTCATGAGGCTGGACAATGAGCCTCTATCGAGTGGTCCTCTGATCGATGATGCGCTTGATGTTGCGCGAGAGTCGTCCAAGAATATCATGCCTTTGCATGAGTGTTCATCCATAATGCTCGGGGATGGTTTATTAGCCACCGAACAAATTAAGGATATGGTTGGATGTATACTTTCACTATAGGGAGTTGTTAAGGTGGATCCTGAATTGGAAAAAAGGTCTGCAGCTTTGGGTATTGATGAGGAGGGTGACGGGGGTTCAAGGAAAATGAAAACGAAGATAGATAGTAAAGCACGTCGAGGTTGTCCATATGATGCTCCAACAAAGAAGATTCATGAGGTTACTGTGCCTACTCAATCGGATGGGCTCCTAAGGGATGAACTTCTTTTTGGATCTCCATCCTCCAAGGAAGACATTGCTGATTTTGTTGGTGGTAGGCGCATTGGTTATACAACTTGTTTATCTAAAGTAGTGGATGAGGTAAAGAGGACTTGGGAGATTGGGAAGAATATTGGATTGATCACGGATCTACATGATGATGCTATGGTTTCTCAATTGGTTGATATGGAGAGAAGAGATGTGGAGATGGTTGTACCAGAGGAAGTTGGGAATGTGTATACTACTGTTGCTAAATGAAGATTATGTCCATTAATGTTCGAGGGATAGGAGCACCAGGATGGGTATGTGCACTTCAAAATCTTATATATTCTAATTCGGTGGATTTTTTATGTTTACAAGAAACCAAGACAAATTGTGCAAATCGGTTGATTATGAGTAAACTGTGGGGTGGAGCTGGATTTCGGTGGGCTGAGAGTCCACCTGATGGACAGGCAGGAGGTCTTTTATCTATATGGAATGATGATATATTCGTGGTATCGACTGTTCATTCATTCTCTAATATTCTTGCAGTTGAAGGAGTGTGGAAAGCGACTCAGGCTAAGTTATTGGTGATTAATTTTTATTTTCCATATGTTCCTACTGATAAACGTGCATTGCGTTTACATCTTTCGAGCATGATACAGGAAGCAGATTCTTGTGCTATTTGTGTGGTTGGTGATTTTAATTCTGTCTGGTCTACCTTAGAGCGGCTTAATTGCAATGGTCTTCCTTTGGTGGACATGCTAGAATTTAATGATTTTATTCATGACAATGCTTTGATTGATCTACCTATGCAGAGATTTTCATATACATGGCTAAATGGGAGAGGGACGAGTGCTAGTCGGCTTGGCCGGTTTCTACTATCAGATAGTTGGGTTTCATTATGGCCAGGTCTTAAGGTGATTGCTTTTGATAGATGCATTTCAGATCATCGACCTATTCTATTGCAAACGTATTCTGTTAATTGGGGTCCTAAGATGTTTAGAACTTTGGATGCTTGGGATTCTCACCCAGGTATTAGACTTGTTGTAGCAGATGCATGGAACAATATGATGTTTGAAGGAAGTATGTCTTATGTTTTGCATTGTCGGTTAAAGGCTTTGAGACAGGTTCTTAAAGTTTGGAATCATGATGTATTTGGCATGATTGATCGAATCCTTGAAGGAATTAACGAAAAACTCCGACACTTTGATCAAATTGGGGAGACCCGTGCATTATCTGATGTTGAAATTAACCAAAGGAAAGTGTCTTTGGTTGATTTGCAGGTAGCACAGAATCGTAAGGCTGCAATTATTTTTCAAAAATCAAGATCTTCCTGGATTCGGGAAGGGGATGGTAATACGGGTTACTTTCATGCTCGGATACGTAATCATCGTTTTTGTAATGAAATTCATGGTTTGTTTTTTGAGGGTGTGTGGAAAGATGATGTGATGGGTGTGAAGCAAGGAATTTTGCATTATTTCAAACATCATTTTGCAGAGCCATTTGCAGATAGGCCTAATATTCTGTTACCATGTGCACGTACTTTATCCACTGAGGATAATCATTTGTTGTTAGCAGAGTTTAGTGATGACGAAATATATGCTACTATGATGTCTTGTTCTGGAAGGAAGAGCCTGGGTCCGGATGGGGTTAACTTTTTCTTCCTCCAGACTCACTGTGAGGTGTTGAAAGGAGATTATATTTCTTTCTTGAGGGATTTTTATTATACGGGGGATTTATGTAGAGCGATTAATTCTACATCTATTGTATTGCTTGCTAAAGTCCTTTCTCCGACGGAGCTAAATCATTTTTGCCCTATATCCTTGGTCGGTAGTGCTTACAAATTATTATCAAAGCTTTTGGCAAACCAATTGAGGTTAGTGATTGATAAAGTTATCTCTCATGAGCAGTTAGCTTTTATTCGAGGTAGCTTTTATTGCAGCATGTCAAATTATCAAAGGATCCTTCTATCTTTTTGAAAGTTGATTTTGCAAAGGCATATGACTCTGTTAGCTGGTCCTTCTTGTATAATATGATGCGAAAAATGGATTTTGCTGAGAGGTGGATTTTTTGGATGAATGCTTGTCTACAGTCGGCATCAGGATCCGTCCTGGTCAATGGAGTTTCTTCTGGTATTTTTTATTTTCATCGTGGTCTCACACAGGGTGATCCTTTGTCGCCATTTTTATTTGTTATTGCCACAAAGGGTTTGAATTTATTACTTCGTCGTGCAGTTGATATTGGTGTGTTGTAGGGGATTCCATGTGAGGAATCAATATATACCCACTCATTATATGCAGATAATACTATGTTCTTTGGTAAAGGAAATATTCAGAATGCTCAAGGTATGAAGGTTATTCTTAGATTATATGAGCTTCTATCTGGGTTATGTATAAATTTTAAGAAGAGTAGCATATTGGGGTTAAATATTACACCTGATATTCAGCAGAGCTTTGCACGAGAGTTACATTGTGATGTGATGTATCTTCCTTTTGAATATCTCGGGATTCCGGTAGGTTGTAATCCATGCTATGTTCGCTCTTGGAGACCCCTTATTTTGGCAATGAGTAAGAAGACCGGTTCCTGGGAGAATCAATTCCTTAATTTTGGTGGTAAGGTGACTTTGATAAAGAGTGTTCTATGCAGTATGCCCGTATATTATTTCTCTTTATACGAAGCACCTAAGTCTGTTATTAAGGAGATGATTAAAATATGTACAGCATTTCTTTGGTCAACATATTCAAGAACATCTAAAGGTATAGCCTGGATTAGTTGAGAGAATATGTGTTAAAGTAAAGAATGTGGTGGGTTAGGATTTCTTGATCTTGGTTTGTTTAATGTTGCTCTATTGGCTAAGTGGGACTGGAGGTTACGAACAGGGACAGTCGGTCAGTGGAGAGATATTGTGATGCATAAATATATTCGGAGAGGGGACGGGGATTGGTCAGATGTGTCTGTTCGTGTCGGTCATTCGCGATGGTGGAAGGATGTGTATTCCATTATGTGTGCTTCATCTTGGTTTTTGGAGGGGATAAAGCGACGGGTACTGAGTGGTGATCGGACATGGTTCTGGGAAGATAATTGGCTGGATGAGGGTTCTCTTGCGGGACGCTATCCTCGTCTATATTCTTTGGCATGTGATCATCATATTTATATCTCGGTTAAATGGATTCATGAGGATGATGATTGGCAGTTGTTATGGACCTGGCGTAGACCACTACGAACTCATGAGATGGTCTGGGTGCAGGAGATTGAGGCTATGGTGATAGGTCTTTTGCCACAGCCGGGAGGTGATGGCTGGCGTTGGATTGATAATACTACAGGAATGTATTCTGTGAGATCAGGGTATCGTGTACAGTGTATATCACTGGGTTCGTTTTCTGCACCCTTGCTTCGATCTGGGGCAAGCGATCACCATTCAGAGTAATGGTATTTTGCTGGTGTTTACTACGATCTCGTCTAGCTACGGTAGATAATCTTGTTTATCGTGGGGTGCGGGTTTCAGCAGATATCTCTTTATGTAGCTTCTGTGGTAGGGAGTTGGATAACACTTCATAGGTGTTTTTCACATGTGGATTCTCGTATTTGTTATGGGCAGAGATATATCACTGGATGGGATATATGTATATTGGACATGCGAATCCAGAGATATATTTTGCAGCTCATATGGGTATGGCGATGAGGAGACGTGGACGTGAATTATGGAAAACAATATGGCATTGTATTGCATGGAATATTTGGAATGTCAGAAATGATGTTCGATTTCGCGATGGAAATTTTGTTATAGATAGAGTTGCTGAGAAGATCAAGGTTCAATCCTGGCATTGGTTCACTGCTTTCGAACGACCACCAGTGGGAGTGACGATCGCAGATTGGATACGTCACCCAAGACTTTGTATAGCCAATTTTTTACCACCTTGATTCTGTTGTCTTTTTAAGGAATGATTAAATCCTCAATTGGAGGATGATTCATTGCCTTTCTCGTGTATAGTTTCAATATTGCAATAAAAATTTATTTATCAAAATAGGGAGCGTAGTCACCATATTTATGCAAAATTTCATGGGGCATCATTCGCTTCTATTTAAATGTAATTTTCATAACATTATAACGGTTGATGACAAGTATCCGGGTTTGTAAATATTGTATCAACTGTTATATTAGAATAACATTATAACGGTTGATGACCATTGTTAAACTTGGCCGGATGCATAATACGAATGTGCAAGTTTTGGGTTATGTTGAAGAGGAAGAAAAGCGGAATAATGGAAAATGAAAAAAAAAAAAAAAAGTCTACACGTGTGAGAGATTCTTCTGAAAATACACACGATCACAGACGACATCACCAATCTATTTGACCGCTGACGTCGAAAATGATTTTTCATGTACTTTATCGTTATTGTCGTCTGCGATAAAGATTAATATGAATGAGCCTCAGTTTTAGCATCATCAATATTTATTTTATTGTTGACTACGTCAACAATCAATTTTAAGCCCATATTATTTTCAATCGATTTTGGAATGCCTCTCTCTATAAACATTTTCTCTCCACTTTCTCTCTAAAACACAAAGAATGTACGCCCCTTCGACCTCATTGTCTACCCCTGTTCCCTTGCCGGTCACCGATAACTCGGAGATACAAAACACTCAGGACCTGATAGCAAACAAAATTGAAAGTTGGTAGAGCTTGAAGAGATCTCTGGGAAAAGGAGTCCTAATAGATATCGCACTTGAGCCCTCCTGCAAGCCACTCCCACTGTTCATCAAAAACCTCCTTGCAAATTCCACTTCCTTCCATTTCACGAACTTTCCTCCACACTAGAAGAAGAATGAGATGTGGCAAGTTTTCTCAGGATATGGTTATGTGAACGATGTACACTTGCCGAAGCACATACCTTCCTCCGAGAATCGATTTTATTTTGTACGATATGTAGAGAGCTCGCTGGAAAATATCTTGGAGAAATTGAACAGCATCTAGGTATGTTCGTACCAGCTCAACGTAAGTAAAGCTAGAGTAGGATTGAATGGACATCGAAATGAGAAAAAGATTCATCCTCCTGAACCTAACCAAACAACAACAACGGCAAGGCCTGCCTCAACAACAACATAACAACTGGATCTAAGATCTATCAAATTTCAACCTGCTTCGGAAGCGGCCCTATGGATCCACAAAATGCTTGATTGGAACACATGGACCTGTACACGACATTGCGAGCCTCAACTCCATACTAAGTACAACAGGTTATATGGGAAGCTCGGTAGTGAGACTCGAAGAAGGAGAAGTTCTATTAAAGCTCTCATCAGGGAAGGACCAGACAAAACTCTTAGTAGATCCTGAAATTGCGGCACGTCTATGTATCCATTCGCTACGACCATGGCAGATCATGAATGGAAAACCAGCACAAGCAGCCTGAATTCAAGTGAGAGGAGCTCCCCTTCACTGTTGGTATGAGTGCTGCTTCCTAGAAATAGAGGCCTGTTTAGGCACTCTGCTCACGATTGATGAAAGAACCCTCAATCAATCTGAGATGCAACATAGCAGAGTGCAAATCTTAACCACTAATAATAACCCGATACAACAATCAATCAAAATCGTGAAATAGGATTGTAAATTTTGTGTCTACGTGAATGAACAAGGGAGCCACAATGTATGGGCTATCTTTTGGAAAGCCGTGTCAAATACGTGGAAAAGCCTTGATCGATCCAAACAAATGTCAGAGGCGGAGTGGCCAACCTTGAAGCCTGGGAAGGGGAGACAGGAAACAGAGAAGAAAGACCTCCTGAGTAACAAACGGGAACACCACCAGAAATTGAGGTATTGCCAAAAAAGATTCCCGAAATAGTAAATCGTCGGTGATCAAAGAAACTACTTTTGAGCCATTGGATGGCACAACACCCGAGAAGGAGCATCTGGAAAGCTTAGAATCATCCCCATCGCATATATCATCCTAGATAAACGGACAACATGATAGTGCGTTGTCACAAGGAGACCAAGAAATCAAAAAAATTGATGTCGAGCAAGATTTGGTTGAAAATAGCAACCCTACTCAGCAATCAACAGAAGTAGGGTCCCCAGTCATTAATAATAGGTAAAAATCCAAATCACGGATCGAGACCACTTTTGAAGGGATCAAGTAGCTGCCCAGTTTTCTCGTGGATTTTAGAGAGGGACCAATAAGCCCAGTTAACTATGGTAATTTCACAGCCTTATTGGCTAGCCAGCACGAGAAGTTGGGACTTTGACCCTTACATTTCCCCCAAATCGAAATGGTTGAGGATCTAGATTAAGAAATCCAAAAGGCAGCTACGGCTACTATGCTTGCCTCCATAGGAATCCTAAGTTTAAATCAGAACTCCCAAACATCCGATCCCTTTGAAATTATGCCGATGTTACATCTATCACCGAAATCACTAGCAGTCAAAAAATAGGAGACCTACAAACTAGGGTATGTTATTAACTCGGCCTTGAAGCTATAAGACCATACCAGGAAAATACGGAAGCGAGAGGAACTACTCCTAGATGATCTCACGGCAGTGGTTGAGACAATCCAAAACAAAACAGAGGCGGAGGCTATTGTAGATCTTGTAGCTGATATAGGTGTAACTTCTACTGAATCAAGAGAAGATTTATGCCATCATCTAGATAATCTGAACGAAAGAGACTCTAAGAAGAACAGACAATCAAGACAGGGTAACTCCAGCAAGGAACATTCTACCCAGTAACTATGCGTATACTCTCTTATAATACCAGAGAACTTGGGACTGCAATGAAGAAGGCAGAAATGAAAGAGTTGGTTCGAACTAAAAGGGTAGATTTTGTTTTTATCCAGGAGTCTAAGTTACAGTAGGTTAATAGGAGGATCTGCAAACAAATTCGGCCAAATGAGGATTTCGAATGGTGGCATACTGAAGCAGTAGGTAGAGTTGGAGGTTTAATCTGCATATGGCAAAAAACCTCCTTTTAGTTGGTAGATTCATTGGCAGATGATGGTATACTATGTGTACAAGGCCTCTCGGGATAGGAGGCAAAACCAATGCAACTTATGAATATATACTCCCACAGTACCCTTAGGCTAAAACGGAGGTAGTGGGCTAAAATTGTTGTAACTCTAGCTGGAACTCTTGCTTCTAGATGGTGTGTGGTATGGAATTTCAATGCAATCAGGAACTCGGATGAAAGAAGAAATAGTGTCTCCATACCTATTGCTGAAATGGAGGAATTTAACACATTCATCTTAGAGACAGGCCTCATTGATATTCCACTACAAAAAGCCTGACATACTTGTATTTCTCGTGGTGGAGCATGTTGTAGTAGATTGGATCATTTCTTATTCTCGCCAGACTGGATGGAGACATGGTCAAAACTACGTCGAATTGGATTGGACAGAACAGTCTCAAATCATAGACCTATCTTACTAAAATCAGAAGCGATGAACTGGGGACCGAAAGGGATGAAGACTTTGAATTGTTGGGATAAGGTACAAGGTTTTGATGAGTTTGTTAGGAAGGAGTGGTCAGAAATACAAGTGCAAGGATTTAGTAGCTTTGTGTTGTATGAGAAGCTGAGACTAATGAGACAGAAGTTGAATGAATGGAACAAGAACATATTTGGTAAGATAAGTAACAAAACAGAGGAGCTGAGAGTTCAGTTACGTTGTTTAGATGATAAAGTGGAGCAAGGTTTGCCAACCCTAGTTGAGATTCAGATAAGACATGAGACATGGAATCAACTCCAACATTCATTGAGCAATCAAGAATCTCTACAGAGACAGAAATCAAGAACTAAATTGTTAAGGGAGGGAGATTCCAATACAAGATTGTTTTCAAGCAAAGGTTAAAGGTTTCTGCATGAAGAGCACCATCTGTGGTCTACAATTTGATGGAGAATGGATAGATGACGTTCAGGAGGTTAAGAAAAGAATCATAAATCAATTTGCATAACACTTTTCTACAGAACATTGGAGGCATCCTACATTAGTTTTGCTAGCCAACTCAAGGCTTTCGGCAGTAGATAATACTTCTTTGATAGCACCATTTTCTAAAGAGGAGATAAGAGCCACGGTATGGAGTTGTTCTCCAAATAAAAGTCCAGATCCTGATGGATACTCTTTTCACTTCATTCAAAAGCACTGGGAAACCTTAGAACAAGAGTTTGTAGCCTTTATTCAAGAGTTTTAGCGAAAGGGGAGACTGCCTAAGGGGAACAATTCTACCTTTATCACATTGGTCCCTAAATTTTCTAATCCTGTCTCACTAGATCATTTTAGGCCAATCTCATTAGTAGGATGCGGGTATAAAGTTCTATCCAAACTTCTAGGCAATCGGATGAAGTAAATCATGCATAAGATTATCTCCAAAAACTAGACAGTATCCATCCATGGAAGGTAGATTTAAGATGACATCTTAGTGGCAAACGAAGCCATTCATTCTATGAAAAAGTCGTGGAAGCCTTCATTGTTACTCAAGTTGGATTTTGCCAAAGCTTTTGATAGTGTAGACTTGGAATTTCTACTGTCCATGTTGAGCAAGCTTGGTTTTTGCCAAATCTGGATAGATTGGATAAAAGAGTGTATTTCTTCCTCACATGCTACAGTCTTAATTAATGGAAGCAGTTCTGGGGAGTTCAAAATTCAGAAAGGTCTCCGACAGGAAGATCCACTTTCTTCATTCCTCTTCTTGGTAGTTGTGGAAGAACTCAACCCGATGATGAGTAGAGCAGTCGAGATTCACAAACTGAAAGCTGTCAAAGTTGGCACGATCATATTGCCTCATCTGCAATTTGCAGATGATACATTGTTATTTGCAGAGGGTAGTAAAGAAAACATCTTTGTAATGAAATGCATACTAAGGTTATTTGAGCTCATCTCAGGTTTGGCAATAAACTTTAACAAGAGTAGGCTCTTTGGTATCAATATCAAGGAGGCACAGATGGAAAGATTGCTGAATTGTAAAGTTGAAATAATACCCTTTATATATACCTTGGTCTACCAATAGGACAATCCAAGAAGATTGAAGATGCGGCAACCAGTCATTGAGCTGATTAAGAAAAAAGCAGACAAATGGGAAAATAGATTCTTATCCATGGCTGGAAGAGCAACCTTAATCAGATCGGTTCTCTCCTCACTTCCAGTTTATTACTAGTCAATCTTTAAGGCTCCCAATCAAATATTGAAAACAATGGTAAAAGTCTTGAGCAACTTTCTGTGAAAGAACAACTCCAGCAGCAACAGGCCTATTCATTGGATAAAGTGGCAAAACATTTGTTGTAAGATAGAAGAAGTCGGCTTAGGCATCAGGGATCCCCAAACATATGAACAGAGCAAAATGGCTATGGAGTATGAGAGTAGATCTAGAAAGCCTATGGAGCAGGGTGATCAAAACGAAATACTATAATCCAAATGATCACTTAAGTGGTTGGAATTTGCTTACCCTTCCAGACGCCACTTCTAACTGCTGGATGGATATTTGGAGATTTGCGAATGCAGCATGGTTTCATAGCAGGCTATCTTGGAACGGCGACAGGGAGATATGACCCTCTTTGGGCATTATAATTGGGAGGGTGAAGGATGCTTAGCTCTACGCTTTTAGAAACTCTACAAACTTAGCTTGCAGAAAAATTGTGTGATCCAAGAAATGCTATCGTTGGAGCAGGGCATTCAGAACTGGAATCTA
Source organism: Pinguicula moranensis (assembly GCA_028565015.1). Taxonomy (NCBI): domain Eukaryota; kingdom Viridiplantae; phylum Streptophyta; class Magnoliopsida; order Lamiales; family Lentibulariaceae; genus Pinguicula; species Pinguicula moranensis. Next base: position 10,424 of record JAOWBN010240558.1, read on the forward strand.
ACTTTCAAGAGACCATTGCGGCTGCAAGAGGTAATTTCTTTAAATGATCTTACTCAAATCATTACTGGAACTTCTTTTTTGCATGGGGAACCAGACTTTTGGCGATGAAAATAAAACAACTCAGGATACTACACAATTTCGTCAGGATATAAAGTTCTGCAAGTAGAGTATATAACACCTAACATTGATCGCGTGAAGTATGCTCAAGCTTGGTGCAAACTACCTCCAAAGCGGATTCAAACCTTCACATGGCGATTACTGTAGGACAGAGTTCCGATAATAGATAGGCTTTTACATCGAGGCATTGAAATACTCGCCATCTCACAACAATGTGCCAAGTGTGGAAGACAAATTGAAACAATGCAGCATCTATTCATAGACTGTCAAAATGCACATGAGCTTTGGACAGAGCTATACGAGTGGTTTAGGGTAAGATACATAAATCAAAGTGACATCTCAAGCCACCTTGTGGAACACATGGAATATTATGCTACAAACAAAGAGGGAGCAGACATTTGGGAAGCAATTTGGCAAGCTATATGGGCGCTTTGAATCGAGCGCAATACTATTAGATTTGATGTAGAGCTTCATATATCACACCCCCTTCAATGGGTTAAAATCAATGTCTGGTACTGGATTACTGCTTACAATCTATATTTCAAAAGGACCACTATCGGAGACTAGATGCTAGCTCAAGAACTATGTTGCAAGATTAACGTCAGACACACAGAAGAAAATTATGAATTATATGAAGTTTATGGCATTATTTTTCATTGTTGTTATGTTAGCGCATAAGCTTTGAGTGAAAGTAGAGGAAACCAGGGTTGAAGACTGAGTAGTACGGGTAGGCAATTAGGATTCGGGATTGGGTATGCCTGAATCCCGATCCTGTCCCGAACTGGATCGGGACCAGTTTTTTGGTCCCGAAGCCCGAGCTTCCAAAAAAATTTGGGACTTCGGGCCTCGAGATGGGCTTTGGTCAACCCGAGGCATGAAATATTATTATTTATATTATTTTTTATTATTTTTTGTTTTTTAGTATTTTTTAATATTTTTATTTTTTATTATGAATCGGGACCGGGTTATCCCGAAACCCGATCCCGACCCAAAAATTTTTCCTTATTTTTCCAAACTCGATCCCGAGGGAAATTTTTTCCCCCATTTTATAAAAATAAGAATAAAAAAAAATGGGTTTCGGACTATCCCGAGACCTGATCACCGTTTGCTCGGCCCAAGTGGGTAGGGCCTCATTGTAGATTATTTTCACTTTCATTTTAATGATATCAATTTTAACTATTAGAGATTGTGTCTCATTTTCCTTCGATTTTCCTGCAATCACACAATTTTGTAACCGACTGTTTGTTTCAATTCTTTTAATCAAAATAAGAATCGAAGTTCGAAATCCGAATCGGCGAAACCACCAATCATCTTTGCCCTTTCAAACTCTATTTATCCTCTCCACACGCTACTGTGATTTTTGGTTGACCTCTGAGACACAATCTCTACTTCTCTCTGTAATTGGAAAAAGTAAAAATTGTTTTTACATGTTTTTCCCCTTTGCTTTTCTAGGGTTGGAGTTTGGGAATTGTAAACTAGGCACAAAGACTTTCCTTCATATTTCATTCTTGGTATTACAGAGTACATATAGAGATTTATGTTGGT
>JAOWBN010240569.1:0-12084 GCA_028565015.1 Pinguicula moranensis
TTTTTGTTATCCCATATACAAAGGAGTCCCCCTGATTGTCCTGATGCACCACTATAACACCAATCAAAGTTTTCATTAATCCATAGTTTTTGGCATAGCCTCCTATCTATAGTTTCCAATTTTGTTTCTTGTAGACTTAGAAAGTCTATGTCTTGTTGCTGAATAAGGGCCCTGACACAGTTTTTTCTCCCCTTTCCTCCCAAGCCACGAACATTATAGGTCACCAGCTTCATTAACAGATGGTACCTTATCCTTAATCTTACTCACTTTCTTCTTTTTAATCTCTTTATTCATCTGTTTCAGCTTGGTCTTTGCAACTGATGTACTGTATCCATATTTAACTCCAATCTCTTGTCCAAATTTTATAGTATGTTCTGCCTCCAGACTTGATTGTCCTGCACTCGTCTGATCTTCCTCTATTGCCTCCTGTGTGGAATAATCTTGCTTTCGTGTGTTCTGATCCACCAATTTCCCCAACCAGTCATCCAAGATATTCTGATCACTACCCTGTGCTTCAGCCTGGCCCTGTATTTTCCTTGTTTGACTCCTAGTCCGTGGACCTGTAGAGTAGCAATATCCTTTCTTTGATGACAGCTGAGGAGTGAGGTTCTGATGTTTCTGCTTCTTAGTATCCAGAGGTGGAAATTCTGCCACTGAGATTGAACCAATTGGAGCCTCTACTGAGTCTGCCAGAGCATCTCTTGATTCAATCAGATCATCTACTAGTGCTGGGGATGAGTCATTAGCAATTGAGATTGTACCTTGATATTGTATGTCTGTCACCTGGTCAACTAGAGGACTTCTAGTGAATGAGTCAGTGGGAATGTCCTCCGGCCACCAATCAATTTTTAATGGACTCCAAGATATTAGATTATTCTCCTGAGTAGTATCTTGGGGTACTTCGTAATTTTGAGCCACACACAATCTGTTATCTTCACTGATCTCCTGAGGTTGGCCTATATCATCCTGTTCATTATCAGATCCCACAAAATCTGAACCATAGCTAACTGTTTCATCTGAGGAAGCGGATGATACTGAGTGGTTAGACCATGCTGGTGAAGAATTCTGCATACCTCTGACCTCCTGAATATACAACGAGTAATGCTGATCATCAATACACACTTTTATGCACTGTGGAATAGGGCTATCAACATTAACTTCAATATTGATCAACGCAGCATCTAGTGAAGAACGATCCAGTGTTGATTCAGCAACTTTAATAACAGTCCCTAGTTCACTTGCAATCTCTTTAATAACCAACTCTTCCCATACTGCTAGAGGGATACCATAGATCTGTACCCAAACTTGACGTTTGATGCAACTATGATTGTTTCCCTGATTCCACAGAGTCAGTGGAGTTGTCAACCATTTAGATAGCCATGGTTGCTCATTTAAAGACAACATAGTCATATCACCCCTGTTGATTTCCCATATAAGTATGTTCTCAGAACCAACTGAGCTCACCATGAGGTTAGTGTATCCTGCTCTCTTAACAGCAATCTGAAACTCATTGAGATCTTTTCTCTGCCTCAGCTTCCCATTCATTGCACTTTGCAGCCATACAGTATTCTTTTTTGAACTTCGAATCTTTCGGATGTATTGAGTTGCTAGCTTTGGACACACTTCATCTCTTCTTTGGGGGACTACATCATTTTTATATGCAACTTTTTTGGGGGGCAGTATGTTTGCTGATTGAGTAACTTTCTCTTGGCCACTGGATGTTTGTCCTTGTTGAGGGATACCAAAGTTGACAGGAATTTGGGACAACTTAGTTGTAGATTTTACAAATGTAGCCGTGGGCTGTTGATGATACTTTGCCAGATTCGCCCGAAGCTTATACGATCCAAACCATAGTTGGTTTAACTGTGAGATAAGCAACTCTGTGTCTGATATGTTGTTAAATTCAACAAACCCAAAGCGTCGACCATCTTGCCCAGTTTTACTTGCTATCCTCAGGGCTTTGACTTGTCCTAGCATTCGCAGCCCTTTCTCCATCTGTTCATAAGGACATTGATTGGGGAAGTTAGTAATAAAGAAAGTAGCAGTTTTGTTACCTCCACCAGCCTTCCTGCAAGTCTGCTCACGCCAAGTGTACTGTTTCTTCAGCATCTGTGCATATGAAATTTGTTGGGGGAAAGAACCTCTTTGAAAATAGACTGAAGTTGGGTGTGCACGATTGAGAGCCCGTCGCATAAATCTCCTCTGATAGGAGGGAATATACCACTGGGAATCCATAACGGTAGCTTAATTCCAAGCTAGGAAACGTTCTTCGAGAGATTTACCGTAAGGAAAAAGAAAAACTAAATAACACAAGAAACCTAATCTAGTTGTTAAGGATCGTTATTGGACTTATTTCTTAAAAATTCAATTGAATATGCGCCAAATCTTGTAAGGGAATTTTATGCGAACTTGGCTGTCATCAATGACTCCAAAGTAAATGTTAGATGGACTTGGGTGTCATTTAACCTAGCAAAAATTAACCAAATTCATAATCTTGTGTACTTGAGTGAAGATGAGTTTGCAAAGTTCAATGGGGATATCCTTAGCTGGCCGATGTGGCTGAATATATGTGTTCTCGGGGAATGATCTTGAAGATGTCTACTAGAAAGAAACCGATTGAATTGGGAGTTAACAAGTCAGATTGTCGTGCCACTGTCCTTATGTGACACTTACTCATATGCAAAAGAATGATGTCAACTACCAACACTAGGGACATTAAGTTGAAAAGACTGCTGCTCATTTATGCCATTGAAACTGGCCGGAACATTGATTTAGTGAAATTCATTTACAAAGAAATTATGGAGAGTTTTGCTGCACTGGAGAAGTGCCCCAATTCATTGAACCTCCTTTCCTTGATAACTGCAATGTGTCTGAAGGCTGGTGTAGCCTTGGCTAAGGATAAGAAATTGTTTCCTCCTGCTCTAGATATCACTCCTATTCCTTTTTTGGGGGGTAAGACAAATTTCATTAAAATAAATTATTTACAGGTTTTGTACATAGAAGTGTACATAGAAAAAGGAAAAAAATAATGCAATACGGGACATAGTGCCTATATAGGCCTAATAGGCATACATCCAACTACCTAGTCTGTAGAGGATCTTATTTTCCTATAGTGGCACTGAGTAGGTGGTAGGCCATGGTTACATGGTCCAGAGGGACTTCATAGAGAATCCACATGTTTCTGAGTAGTTGAGAGATTGAGTAGGTACTGTAGTAAGTTTCCATACATCTGATTTAGAGTGCTCCAGTGTGATTTTATATGCTATCTTTAGGGGTACTATATGTAGATTGGATGGTTCCCATATTCTATGAGAGTATGTTTTACACCTGTACCTGTACTTGTACCATGATGATAAAGTGAAGAGAGTAAGTGTGTTACAAAGTGCTGAGCAGGTGAAGTTTTAGGTGGCACTTCCTGATATCAACACTGGTATGAAGGGATGGTGGATGTGTGGTTCTCCTATTGACTGTCTCTACTTTCTATTCTAAGGCAAAGGTGACACTTCCTGATATTAAGTTTTGATGTGTGTCTCCTTATCTGTTCATCCCTGCTACAATGGTCATAGCACTAGACACATCAAAATTTAAAGCAGGAAGTAAGATTGAGCATCCAATCTGTTGAGGAATAATTGTCTGCATGATGTTATCCACCTCTATGTCCTTACTTTGGAAGTGAGTTAGGTTCCAGGATTTCCATAGGAACCAAGTAGTGGCTAGCCAAATTGATGTCCAAGCATATTTGTTTGCTCCAGACGGTTTCAAGCCTACAAAGGCGTGTAAGTCTTGTGCAGTTGTTCATGACGGCCTCCTCTATCTGCAACAAGGATAGTGTAAGATCTCCGAAAGCCAAACTACGTGCTATGATGCAAAATTCGTGCAAGAACATAAACATAAGTGTGTGTTAAGCATACATAACAAAAATTCCAAGTCTTTCTCATGTAGAGAATGCAACAAGGATATGGAACTTCTTTACAAATTTTTAAAGGCCTTAAAGCTCGACCAACTCCGCATATTTGTGATAATATTAAGGTATTTATATAGGTGTTCATGAGTCTAAAATGTACACACAAGTTGTAGCTAAAGGCAAACATTTAACCATAGCTTTACATGTGTTACAAATTGATGTTTCATGCTTATAGTGATTGGCACTATAGTGGAAGGAACCACTCCAAGTTCTTCAATGAACTTCTTGATCCAAACGGCTTCCTTTGCAGCTTTTGAAGCCGCAATGTATTCAGCCTCTGTAGTAGAGTCCACTATTGTGTCTTGTTTGGAACTCTTTAAAACTACCGCACCTCCGTTTAGGATAAATACATGTCCAGAATGTGACTTGAAATCATCTACATCAGTCTGGAAACTAGCATCCGTATATCCGATTATTTCTAAATTTGAATAACCGTATACTAAGAACAAGTCCTTAGACATTCTAAGGTACTTCAAAATGGTTCTTCATTTCATGGCAATCCAACGTTCCTCACCAGTATTGGACTTAAACCGGCTCGTAACACTTTAGAGCATAGGAGACATCAGGTCTTGTACATAACATGGCATACATGTTAGATCCAATAGCCGAAGCATACGGTATCTTCTGCATGAGGATCTTATCCTGATCAATTTTTGGTGACATCTTATTTGACAGATGTATACCGTGCCCCATTGGAAGAAACAATTTCTTCGATTAATCCATGCTAAACCGCTTTAGCACTTTGTCCATGTACGTTACTTGAGATAGACCAAGCAGCCTTCTGGATCTATCTCTATAGATCCTGATACCCATTATATAAGTTGCTTCTCCCAAGTCTTTCATGAAAAATTTCTTGGATAACCAAAGCTTCATTGATTGAAGCATTGGAATGTCATTTTCTATGAGCAATATGTCATCTACATATAGCATTAGGAAAACTGTTGGATCTTTGTCAACCTTTTTGTATACACAAGGTTCATAAAGATTTCTGATGAAATCAAACTCTTTGATTGCTTCATCAAATCTTACGTTCCAACTCCAAGATGCTTGCTTGAACCCATAAATGTATCTTTGAAGTTTGCACACTTTATTGGCATCATAGGATTCAAAACCTTGAGATTTCATCATATTCACCTCTTCTAATAAATTCCAATTAAGTAATGCCGTTTTGACATCCGTGTGGCAGATTTCATAATCATGTGTGCTGCAATAGCAAGCAATATCCTAATAGATTTAAGTATAGCAACTGGAGAAAAGGTTTCGTCATAGTCAATTCTTTGTTTTTGACGATATCCTTTTACTACCAGTCTAGCTTTATAAGTAATCACATTTCCATCCATTTTTGTTTTCTTTTTAAAAATCATTTGCACCCTATAAGAACAATTCCTTCAGGTGGATCAACCAAGTTCCATACATTACCCTCACCTCTTCTCATCCTATGTGAGAGGCTCTATGAGTATTGAATTTTTTTTTTTTGATAAGCCAAATATTTTATATATGGAAAATAGTATTTACAAATGTTGGAAAAACAACAAGGCAAATAAGGAAATAAAAGAGACCTAAAACAATAGGTGCAGTCCGAGAAGAAGACATAACATGATGGTTGTCTTGCTCGTGAATATATATATATATATATGGCATGCCTTTCCGTCGTACTTTCTATTGTAGCTGAGGGTGAAGTGTATGGCTCCCCTAACGTCATGAATGCACCAGTATCTCTGTATTCAGTCCATTGCCATCCAACTCTATTCATCAAATCTGGAAGTCATGACTATCAACTTATCAATACCCCATTATTGGGATATCGGTATATAGCTTGTTCCAACTTGGTGAGCTATCCCTGTAATGTTTAGAAAGTATATGGGCGCTGATATAATAATTCACTTACCGGACAACCATGCAATCTCTATCACTTTCTGTTTACACGCCTTCTTTGTTTGTGGTCTTCTAGCTCCATCCTTGATGTCCTCTCTGTGCTTTGAGCTTGTGACCTCCGTGTGAATAATACTCTACTCATCCATCAGGTACACTTGGACTAGAAAACTTCTGCTTGACAATGTGTAGCATTCAGCCTGAAACTTACTATCATCTTAGCTCTTAATTGAGGAATTCAACTGATTATGAAATCTGTTGCACGACCTTTCTGTTTCTTGAGGATGCATTAGAACATTGTGGTTCCTTTAGTCTGCTCCATTTCAGTAGGTATGTGGATTACTTGTCTGAATTTTGTACGGCATCCTGTAAATCTGGTTAGCTTAATCCAGCAGGTAGCACCAACATACATGGCGGATGGAGTTGCATGAAATACATCATTGAGAGAGCAAAATAACAAATAAAAAAATATGGATCGAAAGGACGTTCCCCGAGAGCGTGAGGCAACTCAGAGAGAGGGTGGGCATGAAATAATAGTGGTTGTCTTCTTGGACCATGAATGCCTCCCATCCGCACCTGTACCACATTGACTTGAGACCAAATAAGCTGGCACAAGAGGGAGGCAGTAAAAATAAAGTCGTATCAAGAAAAGAAGTGAATACTATAGATTAAAGATGTGCTTCTATCTCCTGTCACTGTTACTGCATATTTTGTGACGATTCTGGTAACTATGATTTTATTATGTGACAGCAGCTGAGTGGTCTGCTACATCCCTGAGATCAATTGCTTGTTTACCTGTATCACAATGACATAGAAACCAAGTGAGCTAGAACCACAAGAAACTAAATTTAGCATCGATGTCCAATAGCATCAACTCGGTAGTGACGCTGATGCATTTTCCAGTTACTTCTGAATCCACCTATCCTGTACCACAATGACATGACACCAAATAAACTAGGTTATAACAACAAAATTATTTCCATGCATATATACACATGACATCAAGTCAGTTTATCGGGCAATAGAGTTTGTCACTACATGATAATATAATATGTCCAACATACCTGACTGTGGCAATTAATATTTACCATGTGCTAGTCATCCAGTTTCCAGTCCACAGATGAATCCTGATGTCTTCTGTTCAAATTTGTGAGTAATCTATCTGATGAATTCCTTTTGTCTTGTCTTCTTTGAAGTCTGACAGATGATCACTGCTCCTCAGGTGCAAATTTCAAGTTAGGATTGGATGTTGTGCTCCCATGCATACTGTTGGCTGAATCAACCAATCGTTGAGTCAGTAAGGATATGTGTTTTTTTTCCAACCTGTCTTCATCCACATCCAAGTGTTCCTTTGCACAGATTGTACCAACATCTCAACCTTAGTATCAGAGCTCTTGAAGTGAGCCTGATCCGTGCTTTTCAAATTTGCCACATGACAGCTAACCATATGCTTTTTTCAAGCATCCAGTGAGACTTGTGGGGGTTTGCTATGTATATGTTGTTGCAGTGTTGGTACTCCACTTAAATTGAGATCAAGTATATCGTTTCGTATAATCCAACTTCTTACTTGTGTCCAAATCTGCTTTGTAAAACTACATTTCTGGAATAAGTGATTTGCAGTTTCTTGATGATCTTTTCACATATAACATTTGATCTCCTGTTCTATAAAAATCACCTTCCTTTCTTGCAATTTCTTTTGAGTAGGCAATCCATTTTGCAATAGTTTCCAAGCGTTAGCTTGCTCATCAGTATATGGTGAAGTTGTGTTGTTCCTGATGTGCTGATACGCATCCTTAACTGTGAAGTTTCCTTCTTTGCTCCCTCTTAATATATATCTATCTATTCCTTCTTGTTGTGGCAGTATATCATATAACAATGTCTTGAGTGCCTCCCATTGATTCGGTTCATTGCCTCTAAAGTTTCTCCTCCAATTCATTTGCCATTGCCACCTGTTATTCTGCCAAGAACCAGAGTAAGCCACACTGATTTTTTTTTGTTGGCTATTCTGGATAATAAGGAGAACTTTTTAGTAAGGTTTGTATTTGCAGCCCATTTGTCAAGCCAGAACCAAACCCATTTTCCTGCTCCCATCTTTATCTCTATATTCTGTTGAAACCATGATGCACTTCAGGTAGTTTGTAGGTTGTTCCACCAACTAGAATCATAGGTTGTCCCTCTCTGTCTACCCTTTCTGTTTGAACTCAGATTTTCCAATGACTTCAACTCATTTAGGTTTCCTACAGACAACAGTCCGTGATGGTTGACATACTTAGAGTGCAAGATGTTATTTAATAAGCTATTTTCTCCCTGCAGGATTCTGTCTACCCATTTTCCCAGCAAAGCATTGTTAAATGCCCCCAGATTCCTTACTCCCATCCCCCCTTTTTCCACCTCTGCTGTTAATTTTTCCCAAGAAATCCAGGTCATTTTCCTTTTATCCTGCATGCTGCCCCAAAAGAATGTTTTTTGCCTTTTTACCAACTGTTTGATGAGAGAGTTTGGGGCTTTGAAGAGGCTGAAGAAATGAGAAGGTAGTGCATTCAGTACCGAATTCAAGATTACCAGTTTCCTCCAATTTATATGAACTTGTGTTTCCAATCTGCCATCCTGCTCTCACACTTGTCGATGACGGTTTTCCATGCAGGTATTCTTCCAAGATTTGCACCAACTGGCAGGCCTAAATATTTGAAAGGCATTTGCCCAATTCTGCATCCAAGATATTGAGCCATCTCTTCCATTCGCGTCTGAGGGATATTAACACCAATTAGATGACTTTTTTGATAATTGATTCGAAGTCCTGATAGTAGTTCAAAGTTTTTTCAGGATAGCCTTCCATGTTTTGACTTTTTTTCCATGAACCTTTGCCAAATAATACTGTGTCATCATCGAACTGTAAGTGAGAAATAGGTGTTTCTTGCCTTCCCACCTTCACTGGCTCAAACAAATCCAGTTCAGCAGCTGTATTTATTAATCTAGACAACCCTTGCGCTGCTACGATGAACATAAATGTTGATGTAGGATCACCTTGCCTTAGACCTCGTGTGGGATAAAACTCCTTTGTGGGATTGCCATTAATTAGTACTGAAGCTGATGCCAACTCCAGAAGTTTTCTGATCCACCATCTCCAACAAAGGGGGAATGCTATCTTTTCCATTACTTCCAGTAGATAGTTCCAGTTGAGTGTGTCATAGGCCTTTTCAAAGTCTACTTTGAAGGTGAAAATCTGCTTTTTGAGCTTTTTGTTTCATCTATCACCTCGTTTGCAATAACAACTTCATCCACTAATCTTCTTCCTTTTACATAGGCCATTTGATTTTCTGAGATAACCTCTTCTACAACTCCACTGATTCTTTTGGCTAGAACTTTTGAGATAATCTTATTCATGCTCCCAATGAGTGTTATTGGCCAAAAGTCTTGTACCTGCAATGGTTCTTTATTTTGGCTATCAAGGATATAAAAGCTGCATTGCTACGTCTCGCATTTGTTGTTTCTATAGAAATCATGCATCATAGCCATGATATCTCCTTTCATCACAGGCATAAAGTGTTTGATAAACTTGAAGTTTACCCTATCCGACCCTGGGCTTTTCTTGGATCTACAACATTTTATAGCTTTAGTGACTTCCTGTTCTGAGAATGGCCAAATCAGATGTTGTTTGGATTCTGCATACAACATCTGGAATCTCATATTAGCAACAGTTGAGCGTGTGCTTCCTGTCTCATTGAATTTGGACTAAAAATGACGTTTGAAACTCTCTTTTACCAACTCTGGTTCCTCTATCCATACACAATTTCCCATACTCCACAAATGTTGTTTCTTTTCCTGTTATAATTTATCCACCTGTGGAAAAAAGAAGTGTTTGCATCCCCCATTTTTAGCCAATTCACTCTGGATTTCTGCTAAGTGACACTACTGACCTGCTTTGTAACGTTATATAATCTGCTTTGAAATTATGCCAAGTTTCCTTGTTGGTTGATGCTATCAGACACTGATTTTCCTTTTTCAGCTTCTATCACCAATCTGTTTAGTTCCTTTTACAACTTCTTTTGCTCGTTTGCTAGATCTCTTGGTGCTTGTTTGTTCTATTCTTTTTATCCAGTTTGACTGCCTTTAGTTTTTCCTTGATTCTCTTGCTTGCATAGCCTTCTGATCCGAGACTGTTCCATGTTCTCTCCACTAGTGCATTGTAGTCATCCATTTGCAACCATACGTCTAACACTTTCAGTGGCTTTGGACCCCAATTTTGCACCTTATAATTCAGGCTGACTGGGCAATGGTCGGATTCCTCGTTGTCTAATCCAATTTGAGTCCAATTCATGTCATGTCCTAACCATTTATCATTGACTAAAAATCTGTCAAGCCTACTCATGGCTTTGAGTGATTTTAAATGCCATGTGAATATTCTTCTTGTCATCCTCAAGGCATGAAGTTCCATCTCATTAACGAATTGGCTGAAAAAAGCAATGTTTGCATTGTATTTTATTTTATTCTCGCTTTTTGTTGTACATATTTCTTTATTAATGAAATTTGGGTTATAAAAAAAAGGTCTATACCTTGCTTTGATACATGGAATCCATTTCGGAGTTCATGGCTTCTAGTCATTTGTCTTTGTCTATGCTAGACAAGACTTTTTCGTAGTCAATAGGTTCATCATCATCTATGATGAATACATCATTTTGTTCATTTAGGTTAAACCCATAACGAACCTGGGCTCGATGTTCTCTACCGGACTTACGTGTTCTTTATGTGTGAATGTCATCTGTTATCTCATCTCTTTGAGACAACTGCTCTTGTTCCATCTGTTGTTCAGTGCATGGTTCTGGATCTTGAATTTCTTCAAGTTCCACTTTGCTCCCACTTGTATTTTTAGAACAAATATTTTTTCTAGAAATGTGGCATGTCTTGAGACAAACACATTTTACTCAACAGGATTGTAGAAATAATATCCAAAACAATCTTTTGGATATCCTATAAATAAATACTTATCAGATTTAACATCAAGTTTGTCCGATTCTAATGTGGAGAACCCCTGTACGCTCGTGCGATTCAAGACCCACCATGAACAGTAAATCATACCACAATCTACGCTCTTCCCCGTCAACTTCCCCGGCTCTGGTTGCCAGTACTCAGTAGCCACACCTCACATCTACCTTCCTCCTCCCTGGGGAAGCCTCACGCGCCCAGGGAGTCCCCTACCTAATATAGCTAACCCAGCTCACCAATGACCTGCGTACACTACCCTCTTCTCACCCCCACCCTTACTCTTGCCAGTTATGGATGACTGGCAGATAACCTCACGATAACTGAAGCTACTAAAGCGAGCTGCGATTAAGGCCGGGAAGGTACTGGTGCACTCTCTCCCCGCTTAATCAAACTATACTCCAAATTTGTGGCCCGCACACAACCCAATCCCAGTTCATGAAAGTCTTGGACCACGCACAGAGCAGAGGACTGACAGAACGATCATATGCTACATCACAAACTTCTCAAAGGGTAGTGATGTTAATCGATTACATAGTGCTCTGAAGCGACAAGGATTGATTAAGGAGATAACTATAGCTCGCAAGCTCAACAATCGAGGACTTCATTTTGCTTTTGTGGAATACGCAGAGGTGGATGACATTGATATGCTATTGCTTAAGCTGAATAATACATGGTTCGGCTCATACAGGCTCCAGGAAAATCGAGCATACTACCCAAAGAAATTGATTCAAAAAAGCAGTGTAAATTTGGCTCAGTTCAAGATACGTCAAGAGGAGACCGTGCCTCAGACTCTGCCCCAGATTATCCAACCTAGTATATGGGTAAACAAACTGGTACATGGGTTTCCTAGTGTGGACAATAAGGACAAGCCTAAATCCTTGACCAAGAATTCCTTAAAGCTATCTAGTTGCAAATATGATTGGTAACTAAGCAGCTATGTAGGTGAAATCATTAATTCTGAGGGACTTTCGATTTGCAAATGGCATTGAAAGCAGTTGGTTACATGAATGTGATGGCAAGTCCACTTGCTGATGGCCTAGTATTACTATGGGAAAGTGAACCATTAGACCTTGCTAAACTGATGCTGAACAACAAAGTTTGGCTTTCTAGTTGGCTTCGTGGGATAAAGCATTGGACAACCAACACCCCTAAGCTATGTCGCTGCTCTATGGTGGAAGTATATGGCTTACCCCTGACATCTTGTTTGTGTCTATTCTGACCGCGATAGGAAACCAACCAGGGAAACTTTTAAGTATCTCAGATAC
>JAOWBN010240591.1:0-12083 GCA_028565015.1 Pinguicula moranensis
GTCAATTGTTGTAACACATGTAAAGCTATGGTTAAATGTTATTCTTTAGCTACAACATGTGTTGACATTTTAGACTCATTACCACCTATATAAATACCTTAATCGTATCACAAATATGTGGAGTTGGTCGAGCTATAGTCCTTGGCTTAAAGGTTGGAGCTAGCACTCATTTATACACATATAAATTATACACTTAGGGTGTATAAACCTCAAGGGAGGTGGTGGTGTGGACTACTCTAGAGGGTGGACATTTGAGCGCCTCAATAGAAGGAGCTTTCTCGCACGAATTAGTGATTCTAAAAGAGGTATACAAATTCTTCTCCTTTGTACCATCAAGTTGTGTAAATTAGCAAAGATCCATGGTCAAAAGACCTCTGAAAGTTTTGTTATTTATGCTTAACACACATTTATGTTTACGCTTCCGCACAATTTTTGCATCATGACACGTAATATAGCTTTCAGAGATCTTACAAGCCCTAGTACACTTATTCTGACCGAAGTACCAGAAGGCCAGAGGAACCTCTATGAGACTACTTACATCGATTTAATCTGGCCTGCTATGAGATTTAGGGCTTCTCTCTTACTATGAGGGTTAATGCTTCCACGAACTTCAACACGGCCCACTAAATGCAATCCTAATGGGGGAACCTCTATCTACCCTTGGAAAACTGAGCGATATATGCGGAAAGCACATACGCCTCGAAGAAATGGTAGAACTCCCTCACCAAGAAAAAGTGCGCCCAGATCGTCGATCCCCCCGGAGGCAATGGCATCCCGAGGAAGGACGTAAAAGCAGGCCGCCCATACAAATAAAGAAGATTGAAGACGTAGAAAAAAAGAGGAGGTACACTGAGTACTACGCATATTGTAAACCTCGATTAAGTATCTTATCCGACATTTAAGAGGATGAGACAAGACTTTCCAAAAACGTTCCCCGAACATTATTGCCAATATCATCGAGACCAGGAACATTCCACAAAAGACTTTTGAGCCTTGGAAGATGAATCAGAATGATTGACCCGTGACGGGCAATGTATGATCTATGAACCAAACAATCCCAACCTAAATCACAACCACGTCTATACCAGAGAAGATGCAGGACGGGAGACGTACTAAAGGAGAAAAAGACGCGTATCACCATGATAACTGGAGGATTTGTAGATGGGAAAACCAGTCGTGCCCACAATAAGAAGCAATGGAGATTCTAGCAATTTCACGTGTATAGGTTGAGCCCCTGATTCTCCTCATTTTAATAAGCGAGGAGGATCTCCAGACCCCACTTCCATTGTCATCCAATGGGGATCTTCGCCGAAGTTGGGGGCTACACGGTGAACAGAATCTTTGTTGATCAATGAAATACTTCAGATATCTTAGCTCTCGGCGCTTACCAACGAATGAGGTTAGATAATCTTCAAACCAACACCACTACCCTACAATGGTTCGGCGGGGTAGAAGTGAGAGTTGTCGGATCTGTTGAAATACCCATCACCTTCGGGCAAGGAAAACAATAGAAAACAATACCTATCACCTTCCTAGTTGTAGAGACCTCCTTTTCCTACAAAATCATCATCGGGTGGTTGAGTTTATTCCAACTCCGAGCTACCATTTTCACTTATCACATGGTGACGAAATTCCCAACGAACCACGGAGTCGGACTAATCTGAGCCAACCTAAGAGTCACCAACATCTGCTATGCAGCCTCAACAGCCAAAAAATGACTATTGGTGAGGAGGCAATAGAACCCCTCCACCCCCCTCAAAATCCAATTTCTTTTTCAAATATTGAAACCCGAGAGCGTCACTATCCTAGGATTCAAAGACTTCCCTGCGAGGAACCCAGAGCAGACTATTCACATAAGGACGGAAATAAGTCCGGACTTTGAGATCACCTTAACCCAATGTCTCCAAAGCTATGCAGATGTATTCGCTCTAAGCCCCTCTGATTTCCCTGGCATCAACACCAGTGCTGGGTCCGCAGGCTAAATGTTACCCCAAGAACAAAGCCTATACAACAAAAGAAACGACGATTCAGGGCTGAGAAGAAAAAATCATTGAAAAAGAAGTACAAAAACTCTTGAAAGCAGGATATGTCGACAAAGTTTACTTTGCTGACTAGCTCTCTAATGTCATGATTGTCCCAAAATCCAAAAACAAGTGGAGGCTTTGTCTGGACTTCACCGATTTGAATAAGCATTGTACCAAGGACTCATACCCACTCCCACCAATCAACCAAATTATCGACTCCACAGTGGTCTATGAACTACTAATCATGATGGATGCATTTCAAGGCTATCACCAGATATTCCTTGCTCCTGAAGACAAATTCAAAACTACTTTCATCACCGAAAGAGGGGTATATTGCTACAAAGTGATGCCTTTTGGACTCAAGAACGCCGGGGCCACCTATAAAAGAATGTTTAACAGGATAATCCAGAAACAGATTGGCAACACCATGTAAGTCTACGTGGATGATATGCTTGTAAGAACCGAGAAGACCAAAGACTTTATAACCCACCTAAAAATTAACCTCTACAAGTGCACCTTTGGTGTTAGAAGTTGAAAATTCCTAGGTTACATGGTGTCTGAAAAGGGAATTGAGGCCAACACAGATAAAATCACAGCTCTACAAAACCTATTGCTGCCACGTTCACTCAAGGAAGTACAATCCCTAGGCAAAAAAATGGCTTCATTGGGACATTTTATCTCCCACCTCGGCGAAAAAGGATTACCTTTCTTCAAATCAATTTGTAAATGAAAGAATTTCGAATGGAATGAGGAATGTACCCAAGCTTTTCAGGAACTAAAAGATTACTTGAAATCCTCACGGATTTCGGTGGCTTCACGACCATAAGAGACCCTATTCGTTTACCTGGCCATAACCGAAGAGGAGGTAAGCGCTGTACTCACCCGAGAAGACGATAGCTTACATAAGCCCATGTACTATGTGAGAAAAATTCTACATGGAGTCGAGATATGGTATCTAGAGGTTTAGAAGCTCACCCTAGCACTAGTAACATTAGACAAACGCCTCCGCCCCTATTTCCAATTCCACCCCATCGTCCTTTTCACTAACCTGCCGATGAAGCAAGTTTTACCCAAACCAGACAATTCAGGTCACATGGTAAAATGGACAATCGATCTTAGTGAGTATGATATGTCATACAATCCCTGAAACTCCTTAAAAGTCCAATCTCTCTAGGGGTGGCCAAATGGTTCCGGGATTTCTCAAAAACCCAAAAATTGTCCAATCCCGTTATCCAAATTCCCAAAAATTACGAAAATTTGGGTATTCATGATGGAAACGGGACCAAAATTCTAGTTTTATTTATTTTTGGGACGGGTCAGGGTAATGGCCATACCTAGACCAAATTCTCAGTTTTAGGCATAGGACTTTGAGAATTCCCAAAACCGACCTGTCCCGTTACCCAAAGTTCAAATTTTTTTGGGAATTTGGACATTTGGGATGGAAATGGGACCATAATTTTTGTCTCATTTATTTTTGGGATGGGTCCGGGTATGACCAATACCCAGACCGATTACCCGTTTGGCCACCCATAAATCCCTCGCAGACTTTGTTGCTGAGACCACCTGAACCCCCACTGCGGAAAGGCCCTCGACACTCCACGTTGATGGATCCGCTACTTCCCAATGCGGTGGAGCCGGAGTTATGCTAAGTGAAGAAAATGGACAGACCCTCAAGATCGCTACACTTCTCGAGTTCCCCATCACCAACAACATTGCAGAATATGAAGCCCTCCTCCTCATACTGGAATTAGCTACGCAACTTGGGATTCAACATATCTCTTCATACACTGATTCCAACTAATCTTCGAACAATATGCAGGATTTGTTTGAGGACCATGAGGAAAAGATGATCCAATATATACAAAAACTCAAAAGCATGACCAAACGTTTCTCTCATTTCAAGCTCCACCATATCCCCCGCACAAAAAATACCAACGTTGATGCCCTCTCAGAACTCGCCTCCCACCTGGAGATCAAAGACGAACAGCTAATCCCGTTGTAAGTGCGAAGAGAGCCCACGGTTAGTGGAGCACTCCGTACCTAGGAAGTAACCATCCTGACACACGACGAAGACTATTGGATGACCCCCTTAATCAAATGCTTAAAAGAAGAGGAATTACCGACAGACAAGACAGAAGCGCGACAAATAAAAAATTGAGCTGCTAGATTCACCATTTTGGACGGAGAATTATACAAACGAAGCTTCGAGGGGCCACTCCTCCGTTGCGTCACCCCCACACAAACTCGCCCTTTGATGGAAGAACTACATGAGGGAGAAGGAGAAAGCCACATTGCAGGAAGATCATTAATAAGAAATATCCGACTCCACAGATTTTTCTGGCCTACCATGCTACTAGATACCTTCAAATATGTACGAAAGGGTGAGAAATGCCAAAGGCACGGGAACTGGCTATCTCATCCAACTACCCCCATGATCGAAGTACCCATCAAATTCCCCTTTGACACATTGGGAATAGGTATCATTGGACCGCTCGCTCTGGCTTCAAGGCAAAGGTGATTCATCATTATAGCCGCAGAATATTTCACCAAATGGGTGGAAGATGAAGCCGTTGCCAAAACAACATAGAGAGACATAATCCATTTCCTATGGAAAAACATCGTTTGTCAATTTGGAACTCCCCGAATCCTGGTCTCTGACAATGGAAAACAATTTTGAGGAACGAAAGTAGCAGAATGGTGCAAAATCCTACATGTGCAATAGCATTTCATGTCTGGATACCACCCCCAATCCAATGGGCATGTGGGATCCATTAACCGGGTTATTCATCTCGGATTGAAGAAAATGTTGTGTAAGCTCAAAGGCAACTATACAGATGATCTGCCTTAAGTCTTATGGTCATACCGCACCACAACAACCAGCTCAACAGGAAGCTCCCCATTCACCCTAACTTATGGGTCCGAAGCTATCTCAATTGTAGATATAAGTTTTTTGAGCGTATCGAGTTGTTTCCTTCCGCCCCCTACAAAATAGGAAAAATTGCCTCATTGACCTTGAGCTCCTAGAAGAAGTCACAAATGTGGCACAAAAATACTAGCCACTCACCAAAATCAATACAGAGCCTGACACGTCCCCATGACAGTTATAGACAAACTCCGAGAAGGAGATCTAGTCTTGAAAAAAGTTAGAACTTCCAGAGGAGGAAATTTTAACCAACGTGGGAAGGATCTTATAGACTCCTCCACCAATCTCCACAAGGAGCTTGCCGACTAGCCACTTTGGAGGAGAATCTCTTCCTCTCTCATGGAATCAGGAGATCCTCAAGAGGTTCTATAAGAACCAAGGCCAGTTATATAAAAAAAACAAATCAGGCATTCGTGCTCTAACACCAATACCGTCACTAAACAGACGTTAGCGCATCCACGATGATACAGTCACCAAATAAACGTTCGCTCATTCATGCCAATACAGTCACAAAACAAATGATCATGCATTTACGCAATACAGTCTAACAAAAAGAGTTGGATCGACTGGGCTGAAATCGTACCTGGCCAAAAAAAACTGGGCCAAAATTGAATCGGGACCTAAAGGAGCCAATTGGCAAATCGATCGGGCCAAAATTGGACCGGGCCCTAAAGGAGGCAATTGGGCCAAAATTGGTCCAGGCCCACGAGGACGACCAAACCACGTCCCACTCCACGATCCATCCATCCTCACCCCAAAGGGGTCCATTGGTCGAGCACATTGGAGGCCCCGACCCACTGTTGTTATCCACAAACCCCAACCCACGAAAACAAGACGGCCAGGACCTCTTACCATCATTCCTGCTCCAAATCCAGAATGGTAAAAACATGACTCAGCCACATGAACAAAATCCCTGGGAAATCACCACTGGAAGAAGCGAAAGAGAAGAAAAAATAAGCAAACCAAAGTTTGCCAACATAAACAAGAGTCATCCATTCCAACATCTTCAGGAGGAAACAAATAAAAAAGGGAACACAAGTACAAGTTGCCGATTAGTAGGTAAACCTGAGATATACAAACAATTCTCGGAACTATTACACCGAAGAATGCCACTATTACATGAAGAAAGAGAGCTCATCTGCTACTGGGGAACTATCCTAGAACAACTCCATCTAGCTACAAGTAAGGGTGGCCTCTGCCGCATGAATTGCCATCACATGGTGAAAAGAGGCCGAGCTCAGAAAATGCCTTAGTAGACCTTCGTCATGCGACAATTGCCAAGGTTGCACCAGAGAGATGAGATCCCCCTACTATTCAACCACAACACCATAAAGAGCCTCCAAACGATCGATTTGCTCAGACAAAACATGATTGGAGTTCTTCAAATGAAGAACCTAAGCCGCCATGGCCTCTATCCGAGCCAAAGAACGAACCATCTAACCCTGAACAACATACACTTGGTGGAGAGCGACTGCATGACCCACTCGAGAAGCCTCCTGCTCAGGCAGACACCGTCCACTCACACTAACACCTCCTGCTTGCAATGTTCCCACAGAAACCGGTACTCGTCCTTGCATGCACCCAATTTTCCCCATATCGTACGAACATTGGATCACCTGATACCTCTCCCAACCATCCCAAGGTCACTATCGGGCTAGAAGGAAAGTCATCTACCATCACTCGAAAGTTACCGTACAGGAAAGGACGATCACCTGCCAATGAAGCATAGAAATCGAAGAACTACCTGAAAAAAGAAGAATAGTGGCCAACAATCGTAAATCCTGCATTGAGGAGAAGACACTGTAGAAATTAGAGGAAAGAGAAAGCCCTACAACAAAAAAAAGACCAAAACATAACAAGAGCCACCTGGTGCTAAACAACAAAATCGAAAACATGACACAAATCTCACCAAAAGAGGAAGAACTTAACATTGTCTTCCATCTTTCCGAATTAGCCGAATGAAGAAAGACAAAGACAAAGGAAGAATGTCTCTGACGACTGGAAGATATAATCATCCCATTGCATGTGAAGACGGAGAGTCCCCTGACACGCCCGCCACCTGGAGAGAAGAAGAAGGAGGTGAAAAGTGATCGGACTTTTCTAAAAAAAATGATTCAAGGCAACCGGATTTTTTGTAAAACCTTACTCTTTCGGGGTGGGGGAGGGAGAAGAATGATATGTTACCCACAAGAAAAAGGAAGCCCAAATAGGCCCAACCCAGCAGGCAATCACTCGGCTCACTCCTCCAAAATCCAGTCGAAATGAAAAAATTGAGAAGAAAAATCTATTTTGATCACATGGGAATGAAGGTGTCAACTCCCAAGCTCACCTCCATTCCAATGGATACAAGTGTAAGAACATGATACCATCCCCTCCTCCAAATATAGACAAATGTCTTACCAAAACCTGTATAAAAAAGATGACTAAGAGATTAGAGGATGGGACCGAAATTTGGGTGGAAAAAAATATAAGAGAAAAAGAAAGCGGAAAAGAAATTTTGAAAGAAAAATTCTTGGGAAGAAATGAACAAGAAATAAGGATAACAAGTGAAATTCGGTTAATGAAGAATTTGTCCTTAAATACGGTCTCCTGACCCCGAATATCACTTATATTCCCGAAAAGCTTGATTCTTTAATTTTCAGTTTGATAAAGGGGATTCCTCACATTCTCGGGATTTATTATTTTTCCTACTTTTCTTACATCTCTTCCGACTCAGAATTAATCTTATAAAAACAATACACCTAGTAGATCCTATATGCATCCAAATTAAGAAACAAGTCAAATAAAATAAGTTGTAATGACAACAAGAAAGGATGCAATTAATTCATCAACTGAAGCTTTATAGCCTTCGAGAAAGTTTTGATTGACTGAACTGCTGCTAATCTAAGAAATTACATTCACATCAAGTATAATCCTATATGTATCTGTAGAACAACGCATATTTTTGGAACTAAAAGAATGTAACAATAGTAGAAGAAGAAGCGCACACAAATGGTTGTATGCAATATAACTTTTCTTATCAAGAAAAGTGCAAGCATAAGCTTCCCTAGAGTTTAAGGAATTCTCCTGCAGCAAGCAAGAAAAATGTTACACGTGATGTGGGAACCAAAGAGTTTAACAATAGCAGTTGGAATGGAGGTGAGGCAACACTGAGAATGAACGAACAGACAAAATGAAACAAAGAGGAAGGGAGGGGGACAAGTGTGGCAGGGAGAACACGAAGGCATACAGTGATTAACATTCCAAATTATTTAATTCTGTAAGTTTAAATGAAAACTAACATCTTGTGGTGGGAATTTAGTTCAAATTCATAAATTATAAATAATGGCGTGACTCTGATTAGCATATCAATAGTTTTTCACCAAAGTATCTGAAACACTTAAGAGAGCACCTAATTGATTCATTGATCTAGGCGTATCTAAGGATTTATCTGAACTTCGTAATGAAACACCATGAATGTATTATTTTCCTATTCCACTCAGGCTACTGGCCCTCACGACAACCCTGCACGGTGAACGTGGTTAAAATATGGATGCAGTAACCTCATATAATAATGTTTGCTCATCTCAATCAATTCTTTGCTATTTTAGCTTTATCTTTGTCAACACGGCTTGCTTTTCAATGAATTCATATACATTTTTGGCTCAGGCAGTTGTGGTGAGATCACTGATCATCCCATTATAGCATAAGCCTATTTCTCTATAGGCTCGAGTGTAGAATCACTATACACTATAAACGGCAAAAACCATGACAACAACGTTCGACCATGAACAGCTATATTGAGAGGTAAAGATTTTCTTCATCCTAAAAGTTGAAACCAATGCATAATACATAATGGAGCATTTATCACACACTACTTTTAAATAAGAATTTTTTTTCAGATATCTATAAATATCCCACTCCATTCCTTTATTTTGCCAAATCCTATTTGGGCCTCATAGGCTTCAAATTGTGTATTCTTTGCTTCTTAGCAAAGAAAAGTTATATATATATATATATTTTATAAATATTAATATTAATTAATATTTTCGAAAAGAGATAATGTTTTTTGGTTTTTCATTAAAATACCAAACCTGTACCAAAAATTGAAAAAACGAAAAAACGAAAATGTTTGACAAGCGATCGGTAATGACCATTACCGAACCCGATTATCGAATGCTTAGCCCTACAAGACATTACTCTTAGAGAAATTTATTTTGAGACCCGATTGTTAGTGTTGTGCACTAAAGCCACCTAGGGTCTTCGTATCAACACCTTTATATTAATGCATATGATACTTTACAACCTTCATTATTGTAATATTTACTTGCTTTATAAAAGCCTACCAAATAGTGAAGTCTAGTATCGATAACTTGGAGTATATCACAAAGAGGTTGTGATGGTGAGAACACTCTAATTAAAGTTATCATCACTAAATATCTCTAACCATAGTATTAGTGAGATAATGCTTCACTAATGCAGATAGGCTAGCATGTTCTAAGTTGATTCTTTTTGAAGGAATTAGTTGATCTCATCGACTATAGTGTCATGACACTTAAGCTAAAACATGGATGCTCGTAGTTTAAAAGTACATCGGATTGACCCACATAGAGAGCACCATATTGTCAATGGTTGATACTCTGAGGAATAGTTGGTGCAGTGATCCTTAGATTTGAGATCACCATAGAGATCTTGAGTATGAATGTCACTTTTTGATTCTATTCGGAGTTATACCGTAAATGGGTAACAATGAGTAGTTTTAAGAGTGGTTTGAAGTATGGAAGGATTATGAGTGACTAATAAAGGATTCACCGCTCCTGAAATGTTAGGAGTCGATATCCCTATGTGCACTTGTAAGAAGTCATGAAAGGCTTTGTAAAGCACAAGTTTAATTAGAGAAGAGTTTTTAATTAGAATTTAATGAACATAACTTCCGGTACAAGAATTCTTATGTATATTTACGAGGATGACAAATAACCTCAATATACAAGATTGAGAATATGATCAAAGGTGAAAGGATATATATTACACATGAACTAATAAACATGGTAAACATTTAATAATCTCCCCGAGTTCTTTAAGGGTTACATTGTTCCCCTGGATTTAATGGTTTATCTAATGCTTAAGGCATGAGCCATTCTACTAACACACAATATTGAGTTCATCACAAGGCAAGAAGAGAATCGGATCAGGGCTTCAAGATGGTGACTCAAAACCCTCTTTTCTTGAACGATCTCACGCTCATGCTTCATTGTTCTATTTGTGATGATTTTTGCCTTTTATACAACTTCAATAGCTTTTCGTGAAATCTTCCAGTACAGTATAGGCGTACATTTGTCCTCCTACCAAGTTTGGTGAGCAAAGATGTGTGTACATATCACCTTGCATAGTCATGTGATCAGGAATTGGTATCACACCTAGGATAATTGGAGCAACATCTCTGCTTTTGGGGTTGTTTGTCTTCCTTTTCTCTCAAAGGGCAGTAAATGACTTGTTTCTGCAAAAGGAAGGAAAACATGTATAATATGCGTGTCCCATCATCCTTATTGAGCCAAATCAGACTCAAATAGTCTGCATTTATTAGGCATAAAGTCGGCTCATCAGGGTCCAATTTCAGAATATCCGAAACTTTAGGGTGGTTTCTGAAATGTCCAAAAGGTTTGGGATGGTTTTGTAATTTCTGAAAGTTAGGGGAATTTTTTGGAATGACCGAAACTATGGAGGTGAAATTATAGTTTATGAAACTTAAAAAGGCTTGTATTAAATAATGGGATCACAATTGTAATATTAGAAAATTTGTGGAATGTATATTAAATACATCAAAACTTCATTTAGTTAGACAAGTGTATTCCTGCATGGTTTGGTTCATGAAAACATGACACATGTGCAGGAGTTGTCCAAAGATTCAATACATGTTTAAATATTGGATATATGTACACTTGGAAGCCTTGATTTATGAAATCATGACACCTAGATAATGAGTTGTCACAATATCAAACACATGTAAGGTTATGATCAAAGGTTGATCAATTATTGAAATGTGTTTGCATCTAAAAATTATGGAAACTTCTATAAATACCCTAAGACATCTATATGCGATTTTTTTATGCATTTCATAAGTCTTGATAGAATTTGAGAAGTTCTTTTCCTACAATTTGTCTCTTGACCGAAGGGTTGAAGGATTTTTGGATAGAAACTTGAAGAACTTTTCTTCTCCTTTTTCTACGACTTGAACTGTGAGAGCTAGCACTCCTTGTGATCACATATGAAATTATACACTTAGGTGTCAAAGCCTCAAAAGAAAGTGATGGTGTGGCTATTCTAGAAGGTGCACACTTGGACACCTCAAAGGAAAGAAGACTACTTGCAAGAATTAAAGATTCTTCAAGAGGTATAATATTTTCTTCTTCTCTTATTACTTTAAGTTGTGTAAATTATCAAGATTCATGATAAAGGAATTTTGAATTTTTGTTCGTTGTGCAAGTTTGCACACACAATTTATTACGCTTCCGCACGAAAAAAAAACAATATGACACGTACTCTAGATTTTGGAATTCCTAAAAGTTGTATCAGAGCCATTTTGCTATAAAGGACAAAGAATGCATGAATTAGTTCATTTATATGCATGTGTTTCTTGAAAAATTTGATTCTTAAAATCTGAATTTTTGTTTTGACCGAAATATGAAGATTTTGAGACCATAATTGTTTTTTTTGTAAATGCCAATTTTTTTTATAAATATGAAAATATTTACATAATGTACCAAAGATCAAGCTCCTGACTAGACAACATTTTGTCTAAGTTGTCATCTCAGTGACCCTACATTACATATCTAGGAGAACTCCTTTTACAGTAATGTTTTTGTGTATGGCTAGCCTCTGCTCGTAAGCACCCTGGAATAGTGGCCACTGAAGTGAATAGGAACACCATTATACATGAATCTTCATATTATTCCTTCATGTATTCATGCTTGCAGCATGGATCTCCTTATAATTAGCTTAATGGGTTCCTTTTCACTTTCTAGTTTTCTTCATGCTTGCTGGACATTGACCGATACAGCTGCCCTCTTAGGGAGCATGATTAGGGAGCAAGTTTCTCATTTGTGCAATGTGCATCTTGAGGGTATACATGCTGATCAGACTGTAAATTTATTGATTAA
>JAOWBN010240611.1:0-12082 GCA_028565015.1 Pinguicula moranensis
TTCCTTTGACAGTGACACATATCTTCCTTGAAAGTGACACATCATGTTTTGCATGTGCGTACTGCTTCTTCCTTTTTTGTATTTGTTGCATTCATTCCACATGTTTTCCACAACACGTATCTCAATCCTCATTGATTTTGTAATTTTAGTTCACATATGGAGCCAGACCACCCTGATGCATCTTTATTGCCTGTTTTGAAGGTCGTGAGTCGTGAAAACCCTGATGAGGTGGATGCATCCAAATGACCGGGGCAACCTAAAAGTCAAAAGCTTAGTAAACCTCCGTCGATGTGGGAGTACTTCACAAGGATAGATGGTGTTGATCCCGAGGATCCGAGGGCAAAGTATAATTATTGCCTGAAAGAAATTTGCGTCCACCACCAGAAGTACGGGACATCAAATATGATATCTCACCACAAGGGGTGTCGCAATTTTTGGAGCAGAAAAGAGATGATGAACCCGAGACAACAACTGCTTATGCATGACGTTAGTGTTGCTGCTTCAACGAAAGTTTCATCAGTATGAGAGCTGATGGTGGCCAAGTATGATGAGAAAGCAATAAGACGGGCCATCGCTAAGCATTTAATATTGGATGAATTACCATTCATGATAGTTGAGATACGAATGTATTGAGGCTCGAGTTCAGATGTCTGATAAAAAAGTAGAACCACGCTTTCTTGGAATCTCCAAATAGACGACTATGAAAGACTGCATGGCCGTGTACCTTGAATAAAGGCAAAAATTGGAGGAGAAGATGCTTGAGTTGAGGCCTCGAATGTACTTCACAACGGACACATGGACTTCGATTCAAAATATTACACACATGTGTCTGACAACCCAATTCATCGATAAAAACTGGGTGTTGCACAAGAGAATACTTATGTTCCAGAGGTTAGGTGGCCACAAAGGACCATCTATCTCAAAATAGTTGGAAGATCGGATGGGTGACTGGGGGCTGGAGAAGGACAGGACGATTATCATGGATAACGCCACAAACAATGATTCAGCTTTGGCCGACTTTAGGAGATGACAAATTGAGCTTTTCGGATCTACAGATGGTGCCATCATGATGGACCACAAAAATTTACAGGTGACCTGGTTTTACCCAACTCTTGTGAATGCTTATTTTCATTTTTCAGTCATGTTGTTTCTAATGATTAACATGCCACAGGTGAGATGTAGTGCACATGTACTGAATTTGATTGTGAAAGAAGGGCGAGAAGAGACGAGTCCATCTGTGGAGATGATGAAAGCATTGGTGAAGTATGCAAAGTCCTAATATAGGAGACTGGACTCATTCCAGAGGTATGTGGCCAACTGTAGGATGGAGAAGAAAGGTTTGTGCAGTTTGATGTCTGCACGAGGTGGAATTCCACCTACATTATGCTTATGTCAGTGTTGGACAACCAATCTGTGTTTGGAGATATGATTGATGAGGACCGTAATCTAATAGATTACTTGATTTTTGATGATGGAAAGAAGAATTTGGTCCTTACTTTGGATGATTTGACTCAAATCAAACACTTCATGACCTTTCTCAAGATCTTCTACGATGTTACACTCAAGTTCTCCGCATCGGACACTGTTACAACCCATCTATTCTTCCAGGTAATTAAATTAAGTTTAGTTTAGACTACTTATGCTATTTTTGCGCGAATTACTTGATTTATGTCTTGTGCATGAGGTGGCCAAAGGTCGAGAGACAGCTTGCCAAGTTTGCTATGGATAATGATCCCTTTTTGAGTGAAATGACCAATAGTATGAGGTACAAGTATGACAAGTATTGGGGGAAGTTCACTCGAGGGGATTCTGAAGCCGATTCTCGAACCAAGTCACTGAACAAATTCTTGATTATTGCGACCGTATTGGATCCTTGAGCTAAGATGAGGTGGTTCTCTTAGTGGTTTACATTTATCATGGACCAGAGAAAAAATGATGCAGCAAAGACAATTGTCATTAGTACTGTGCGAGGGGTCTTTGAAGAATACAACAATCTATACAGTGCATCTTCTGGCCAAACATGTAATGTTGGGACAAGTTAGCAGGTTTCTGACGATGGCTATGTCACTTACTTTGACCCAGATGACTGTATGGTGGAGCAAAAATCAGAGTTTGATAGATATTTGAGTGGCAAGTGTGTGCCGACTGCGACCAAAGTCGATATTTTATCTTGGTAGAAGACCAATCAATCCCTCTATCCAGTGATGGCACAGATAGCAAGAGATGTATTAGTCATTCCGATTTTCACTAAACCATCTAATGTCATGTTCAGTTTAGCATCTGGGGCATGAGTCTTAGATTCTCACAGGAGTTCTTTGGCCCCCGCCACAGTCGAGGCACTCATTTGCATCAAAATTGGTTGCAAAGTACTTCCGACGAGATAGAGATTATGCATGGCATGAAGGATCCTATTACGTATAATATAGAGGAAGGTAATAATTATTTATTCTACTCTTTTCTCTTTAATGTTTAGTCTTTACTATTCTTTCCCGTACTTTCTAACTTGTACCTGATTTTTTTGGTATATGCAGAGTTCACTGAAACCCCTCAAGAGTACATGGCCCGTCTGCTAGGTTGACATATCACATTATGCAAGAAGACAAGAACAAGAACATAAATATTTTATTGTGTTGGAACTCGATTTATTTCTTGCCCTTTTGGTTAATTTTTTATGCTTATTGATGCGATGCGTATGTTCAGGATTATTCTAAATATTTTAGTTATATTCAGTTTTGCCCTTCTAATAGTCTATGCACTCTCACAATATCAATACAAGACATTTTTTCTAAATTCTATTTGGTTATCAGAGCCAAACCCAAGCCCCAACACTGCCGCCCCCAACCAAGGGCGGACTTTTAGAGGGGGTCATACAAAATAAAAATTAAAGGGGGAATAAAATATTTTTAGAGGAGGTGAGGATAATTTTTTTAGGGGGACGTTGTAAATTTTTTAGAGAATGATAAAATAATATACATGGACAAAACAGTTATGAAAAATAATAATTTTATTAGCTCAAACAATGATAAAAAAATAAAAAAAATTAAACCATTTAATATTACTTAATTTGTTTATACGATTTTTTTCTCAAAATAAATTTACACAAACAGAACAAGTTTATTTAACAAAGATGAAAAAAAAATCATAAATAGATTTTTAGAAACAACTAAAATAAAAAGTCAATTAAAAAGAAACCTTAAATAAAAATTACCAACATTGGTTGTTGAAAGATACTCAGAAAGAGTTTGAAAACTAAAAACACACAAGGAAAAAAAATAACAGTCGAGCTCCAATTAGAAAGTTATTATGAAAGAAAGAGAAGAGAGATGATATTTTACTTAATATGGGGAGAGTGAGGGGTATGTCTGTAAATACAGATATAAGTATGAGAAAAAAATAAAATTCCAATAAAAAAATAAAAAATAAAAAATTTGGGGGACCAGGGTCATTGGGCCCACAGGGGTACATCCACAGTCCCAGGTACGGCCAAGGACTCCATGCTCCAACCAAACCCTAGCACTAGCACAACTACCACCCCACATCTCTCTTTCATCACCGGCCACCACTGCCATATGTTGTCGTCATCACCGTTGACTAACATTTACCATTGTTGACCGGCATTGATCGATCGCTGACTGTTGATTCGCCAACCACCATCCTCGGCGCAGTCAGTATGATTGCAGATATAAGTATATGGACACTCCATTGATGTAGTGAGGGCCTTGGTTCTTTTTTTCTTTCTCTATTTTGGAAGACATGTTCGGTCTCCATCGTCACAAGTTTGGAAGACCTATTCGGTCTTCATCGTCCCATATTTGGAATGCCTGTTCGGTTTCCATCATCCCGTATTTGGAATACCTGTTCGGTTTTCATTATCTCGTATTTAGAATACTTGTATGGTGTCATTGTTTCCTCCGACATGATGCCCAGTGGAGAGTGTTTTGTGCTAATTTGATTGCGAACTTGAATTTATGTAGTTGAGATTGCGAAGTAGCATTAGTTCTCAATTGATTGCTTTTGTCGCGTCACTTGTGACTTGCTGAGTTCACTTCGTGGTTGACGTAGTGCTCAATCATATGGCCCTTGTTCTCCCTTCAGGTCATCGTACCGGCGGTAACTGTCCTTATTCCTCGACTTCAGGTCCCACGGCTGTTGTTGTTGCTGTAGGTATTCCTACTATAGTTCATGGTAAGTCAACTCACCCTATTTGGATTTTTTATTGTGGTGCAAACAATAATATGACCGGTGAACTATAGTTCATGGTAAGTCAACTCATCCTGTTTTGATTATACGCGTTGCACTTGGGTTTATCTCATGAAAAAGAAATATGAAGCTTTTTCCCATTTTAGCACTTTCTTACAAATGGTCAAAACCCGATTTCATATTGTTGAACGTAACATTCAATTTGATAATGGAAGAGAATATATTAAAGATGGATCCCGGTCTAAACTTAACCATTGTAACATTTTTCAATAGTTCACTTGCCCCTGTACTTCTGAGCTGAATGGTGTGGCATAACATAAGAACCGACATCTTATGCCTGTTGTTCGGTGTCTTCTATGAGGTATGGGGGTACCTAAGACTTTCTGTTACATAGTTGCTTTTGCTGCTACTTACCTTATTAACCGGACTTCTAATCGTGTCCTCTATGGTAAGGCCCTGTTTCATGTTCTTAAGTTGGATAGCATATTGTTTCCAATTGTTCATTGAGTTTTTGGGTGTACTTGTTTTGTCCAAAATATATATCTTACCCGTGCAAAGCTTGATGATAAGGTTGTTCGTTGTATCTTTGTGGAGTATTTATCTATGTCAAAAGGATATCGGTGCTATGATCCTATCATTTGTCATTTTTATCACTCTTTGGATGTCACATTCTTGGAGTCTGTCCCATTTTTCACAGGTTTCGCTCCCTCCCTGGATATCACTGTTTGGCCTGTTGTGAAAGAAATTCTCATTCTTCCTTGCCCTATGTCGATACATGACCCTCAACCTATCTCAAATCACATCCATGTTCCTCCAGATCCTGTTCCACTTCAGACGTATACTCACCAATCACGCTCTACTATACCCTTACCAGAGTCTTCATCGATTTCAGGTACTATATCACCTTCCATATCTCCTAATATTGTTATCCATAGATGTCCTACCCTTGATCGACGTACCCATGATTGCTTGACTTTTACATGTTGTATTAACCACCCTATTTTCAAGTATATCTCCTACCAGGTTGTGTCAAAATCCCATCATTCTTTTATAAGTGCAGTTGACTTGGTCTCTATCCCCCGATCTGTCCATGAAGCACTCTATAATCCTCAATGGGTAGCTGCCATGAAAGCACAAATAGATACTCTTCAGCGCAATCAGGTGTGGGAACTTGTGGCCCTTCCCCCTGGGGAATGTGTTGTTGGCTACAAATGGGTATTCAATGTGAAATATTTGGCAGACAATACTATTGATAGGTATAAAGCCCGGCTTGTGGATGAAGGATTTACTCAGGTTCCCGATATGAATTTTGGGGCAACTTTTGCACCTATGGCTAAGCTCACTACTATCGGACTTATTGTCTAGCTTTCTGCTTTCTATTCGTGGCCCTTGTATCAGCTTGATATCAAGAATGCATTTCTGAATGAAGACTTATTTGAGACAATTTACATGGATCCACCGCCCGACTTTTGGGTTGAGTGAGAGTATTTAGGGAAATTATACCATCTTCGGAAGTCTCTCTATTGGTCAAAGCAATCTCCTCGCGCGTGGTTTGGTCACTTTAGCGATGTGGTACTCAATTTGGGTTTAGTTATTCTGATCATGTTTACTTTAGTCGCCGTAATTCTCGAGGTCAGTATGCCATTATCTTAGTTTATGTGAATGATATGATTATTAGTGGAGATGATGCATAGGGTATTGGTCAAGTAAAACGCCATCTTGGGATGACTTTTGATGTCAAGGATTTGGATTCCCTCAAATACTTTCCTGGCATTGAGGTGGCTAGGTCTCGCCGAGGCATTTCTTTGTCCAAGCCAAAATAAATGCTTGGCCCTTTTCAAAACACTTGAATGCTTGGGTTTAGGCTTGCCTCCTCTCTTATATATCCAAATAAGAAGTTGCCTGCAGATATGGGAGAGTTATTTCCAGATCAGTTTGTTTATCAGCGACTTGTAGGTTATCTTGTGTATCTGACAAACACTAGACCAGATATCATTTTTGCAGTTAGTCTTGTCAGGTAACTCATGCACTCACCAAGGACAACACATCTAGATGCAGTCTATCATATTCTTCTATATTTGAAAAATTGCCCTAGTCTTGGCCTCATCTTTGAATCATGAGCTCATTCCAGACTGTCTTGCTTTACAGATGCTGATTATGCAAGATTGAAAAGTTACTGTTGCTCAACTTCAGGGTTGTGCACCTTTTGTGGGAGTTACCTTATCTCATGGAAAAGTAATAAACAAACAGTAGTGTCCCGATCATCCACTGAAGCTAAGTACCGAGCTATGTCGCAAGGGACATGTGAAATATTGTGGCTTCGTTCTCTTCTTTAGGGTTGGGGGTCACCAAGTCCATCAACCCATGACCTTTGCAGTTGTCCAATCGCAAGCTCGGGCTTGTTCATATCTTTTCCCCAATTTGAGGAGAGTGTTGGAATATGGCTCTGAGCCCACGTTCTAGATTATTTGAAGTGTTTAAGTTATTTCCAATTTTGCCCTTCTATTAGCCTATATAAACTCATTTACTCTCGCAATATCAATATAATACAGTTTTTCATAAATTCTATTTTTCGAGTAACATGACTTGCATGGAAGGCATTTTCGAGCGGCATATATTTCACAAGAAAAAATCGTATGGTGTTGGACCGTTTTCCTTCAATTAGTGGGCTGGGGGATGAGTTTTGTGTCCGAAGTTTTGTGTCTGAAGTTTCGGATCAAACATTTTTCCCAATTCATGTTTGCCTGCCCATAATAATGAAAGCACTTATTGGCTTTTGCAATACAAGGGAGCACTTACTAACTTAGTGTAAGCGCTTATTGGCTTTTTAGAAACATAGAAACACTTATTGGCTTAGTATAAATGCATATTGGCATTAGCCAAAATATAGAAGTACTTATAGGCTTTGACAAAAATATAGAAGCACTTATTGGCTTAGTATAAGCGTTTATTGACTTTAGAGAAAGTAGAGAAGCACTTATTGTCTTAGTATAAGCGCTTATTGGCTTAGTATAAGCGCTTATTGGCTTTGAGTGATGATATTTCCTCAAGCATAGAATTTCCGTAGTTTGCGACCATTCCAAGGATGAGACACTAATTTTCCATCCATTGTGTTAAGGTGATTTTCCACATTATCATGTGCTTTGAATACTTTGTATGGTCCTTCCCAGTTGGGAGCCATGAGCCATTTTTCCTCCACCGGGTTCCTACTTTTGAAGAACGAGATCAACTTTTCTTGTAGGTTCTCAGTTTTACCTTATGATCATACCTTCCGTTAATATCCTGTGGTGTGGCCTAAATATTTTGGTAGTGCCATCTCCCGTGTTTCTGAGAGCATGTTTAAATTGATAATCCTTCTAGTAGCATTGTAGGTTGGATCATACTCCTCTATCCGCAAGGATTTCAATTGTACTTCGGCGGGTGTAACTGCTTCTTCTCCAAACTTTGATGATAATGGAGTTTTATTTGTCAAAGATCATAGGGTTGTCTGTATGCCCACATTGTAGCGGGCAAGGCGTCCACCAAGCTTTGTCGTGTTTCCTCTAGGCGCTTTGTTAGTTGATCAAGTAGGATGCGATTAGAGACTTTTAATCCATTTCTTTTGGATTGTACACAAGGTGACCCTGCGTTCTATGCCCATATCTTGATACCACATGGAGATCTTTTTTCCAATGAATTGTGTACCATTGTCGAAAATGATCATTTGAGGAACACCATAGCTACAAACGATATGGATCCAAATGAAGTTGACTATGGATTGCTTTATAATTTTTGCGACAGCTTCTGCTTCTATCCACTTTGAAAAATACTCTACGACGACGATTAGAAACTTCTTTTGCCCCTTGGTCACGACCAAAAGCTCCACGATATCAATGCTTCATTGATCAATTGGACATGCCACAAGTATGGACGTCATTGAGTTGGTCGGGGTATGGATGAGATTGGTATGTTTTTTGCATGGCTTGGCCGAGTTATCCAAGAAGTTTCCTCTGTCGTATTTCCTTGGTTTATGGACATTATTTGGACCTTTGTAGGTATCTACTTCCTCGTTGTCCGAAGTATGTAATGGTATATTTGTCCCATCTTTATTTCTTTATGGAGGTTGTAGCCAACTCGGACTAGTGCATCAACTTGATGCTTGCTTCTGTTAGACTAGACATATTAAGAAGGTGTAAAAGTCCAACCTTGTAAAAGGAAATGATCAAAGATTGATCATTTCCTTAAAGACTTGATTACCTTCCTAATTAGTTTATTATTCCTGTCCTATAAGTGTAACAATGAATCAATGAAAGATCAAGCAATTTAATACAATCCTTTGTGTCCAAATCCTCAAGTTAACATGGTATCAGAGCGTATGGCTCAATCCTCTTGATCCAGGCACCAAAATACTCATCATTTACCGGTGGATCCGCCAGCCAGGCTGATGTCAACCGATGACCAAACCACACCCATTCTTTCGGCGGCATCAAACATGAGCCCAACCACGGAAGAACTGTCAAACCAATTCGCTCAACTTTTCCAACAAATCATGCCACAAACCGGAAACAATTCAGCCATCACCATAATCCTCAAGCTTACAGATCATAATTATCCCTTATGGAGCCGCCTCATGAAGATGGCGATTGGCGGACGGAGACTGCTCAGCCACATCAGAGCATCCCCACCCGCCGAGATAGATCCAAAATATCACAAATGGGAGGCTGTAGACCTCAACATATGTTCAAGTATCCTAGGGGCCATTGATCATACGCTACTGGACAGATATGCCTCCTTCCCCACAGCAAAAACACTATGGGAGGGCCTAGCGACGACTTACAACAGTGGGAACAACTCCCTGCAATTCTTTGATTTAACCGTTCGTGCAAACCGGAAAACACAAGGTTCGTGCTCACTGGAAGAATTTTATACGACCTTATAGCATATATGGCAGGACATGGATAGACGCCAACCTAACCCGATGAAGTGCCCGGGGGATGTCATCATTTTCAATCGGCTCCAACAAGAAACTCGATTATTTTAGTTTCTTGCCGGAGTCGATCCCAAATTTGATGCCACCAAACGGGATCTCCTAAAAACCGATCCCCTGCCCACTGTTGAGACGGCGTATGCTGCCTTCCGGCATGAGACAATCCGTCTCCACATTATCAATCCTGGAACTCTCATCGGAGGCAAAATATCTAACGAAATCGGTGGTGGGTTTGTAGTGAAGTCCCGGTCAGACCAGGCAAAACAACGGCCAAATCATCCTCTCGGAGAGATGGTGAGGACAAGTCTAAGCTCTATTGCACCGACTGACAATGCTCCGGCCATTCGACTGACCGGTGTGTCAAGAAAATCTATTTCCTGATTGGTATTTTAAGGACAAAAACAGGAAACCCGGTGTTGGCGCCGCCACCGTGGGAAACAATGATGCCTCCACCAGCGGCGGCAGACAACCACCGCCGGCAACAAGGCTCGGGGCTCTGACCGTGGCGGACTCTCCCGCAAAAACACATGGCGCAGGTAACGGGTTCGAGACTTTGAATGTCTCGAACCCTACAGACAATTTGTTGCAATTAAGTCATGGCAATTCTTGTCTATTTGCAGATCAGTCCTTGGAGTCTCCCAAAATCTCGTTACGCCCCCTAAATTCCACTACAACTACCATCTCACCCCTGCGCTCTCCAAAACACCAAAAACAGCCCCATCCTTTAGCCCATATATCACCGATATCCCCGAACTTCACCAAATATCACCGGACACCCCAAACTTCCTCTCATTCACCAAAAACACCCCAACAACCTCCATTATCTCAAAACACACACCAGAGTTTCCCAAAACCACCACAAACACCACCCAAATCCAAAAATCCTCAAATAGTCTCCAAAATCTATCAAACCACCACACCAGATTATGAAAAATACCTAAACACCCCTAACTCTCAAAAACCCAATTTTTTTTTGTCCCTGATGTTTTGATCTCGCCCCGAATGATGACTATGACGGGTTCACACCATCTATGGCCTATTCACTTAGTAAATCCTCCTCGAAGTCCAGGGGACGATGGCTCGTTGACTGTGGTGCCATTGATAATATGACCAACTCATGGGAAGACATCATTACACCTTCCGAGCATCAAACAAAAATTATTTAGACCACTAATGGGGGTGTCTCTCCCGTCTCCGGTGCTGGAACCATTGAGATTTCACCCAATCTCAAATGAAAAAATGTCTTTATGTGCCATCTCTGTCCTGCAAGCTTCTGTCTATAATTCATGTGACCAAGGAATTAAACTGTCGTATACTGATCCACCCTCATTTTTGCTTATTGCAGGATATTCGGACATAGAAGATCCTTGGACGTGGCACTGAGCAGGGCGGGCTGTAATATGTTGATGAGGTGTCGAGCT
Organism: Pinguicula moranensis; assembly: GCA_028565015.1. Classification (NCBI taxonomy): domain Eukaryota; kingdom Viridiplantae; phylum Streptophyta; class Magnoliopsida; order Lamiales; family Lentibulariaceae; genus Pinguicula; species Pinguicula moranensis. The sequence goes on from JAOWBN010240611.1 coordinate 10,588, forward strand.
ATGTGATGCATGCGAAGGGCAAATCTGATCAACCCATCTGGCTGTGGCACAGGTGTCTGGGACACCCATCCACTGGTTATCTCAGATTACTTTTCCCAAATTTGTTAATAAAAACACACTTATCTAATGGGATACATGCTATTTAGCTAAGACTCATCGTCATTCCTATTCATCAACTAATACCTGTGCTAGTACTATTTTTTTCTTGGTTCATTTTGATGTTTGGGGATCAGTACCTGGGTCTAGTACGGGTCGTTTTCGATATTTCTTGCTTTTCATAGATGATTGCAGTAGGATGACTTGGGTTTATTTTCTTCAACATAAATCTGCAGACTTTGACAAATTTCGTGAGTTTTATACAATGATTGAGACTCAGTTCCAAAAACAAATCCAGACCCTCTGTTCTGATAATGACGGAGAGCTTGTCAACCGACCTATGAAAACAATTCTTCTCCGAAAAAGGCCTTGTTCACCATACCACCTGTTCCCACACTCCCCAACAAAATGGTGTGTCCGAACGAAAAAATTGGCTGATTCTTGAAACCACCCTAGCCATGATGGTCGAATCTAAAGTCCCCCAGTCTTTCTGGCCTGAAGCTGTCGCCATTGCCATATACCTTATAAATCGCCTTCCCAAAAAATTCTAAACCTCCAAACTCCTATCCACCACCTTTCTACTCACACCCAAATACCCGCTGCTCATGCCTTACCCCCAAAAGTGTTTGGGTGATCCACTTATGTCCATATTTTCAAATCCGAGCGAACCACGTTAGATCCATGTGCTCTTAAGTGTGTCTTTGTTGGATATGGGATCAATAAAAAAGAATATCTGTATTTTCATCCATCTACTCAGCGGATGTATGTTACCATGGACTGCGATTTCCTTGAGACGGAGTACTTTTATGCTACCTACTCTGCTGATTAGGGGGAGACGTCTATTGATCATATGAGTTGGTTACTTGGTCCGGTTGACGTGGCCCAACAGAAGGAGACACTTGAAGATGCATCCAGTAACATAGAACAACCCTCAATGCCAACCACTCCATGTCCCTCTGTGCCCGAATATCCTGAGGTAAGTATTCCTGAGGATACTTCTGTATCTGACATTATTCCAGCTAGTCATTCTGATCTTGCAGCAGAACCAGAAGCACCACTATATAAGTACATCTTGCCTCACAGGAGCTCACGGGGTATTCCTCCAAAGCGATATGAGCCCGAACATATCCCACGAGCATCCAAATATCCTGTGGCTAGTCTGGCCATGGGGAGTCTTTCTTCAACAGCCCAATTATTTAGTGTTTCAGTATATTATGAGAAAATCCCGAGAACAATGGAGGAGGCCCAGGCAAGTAAAGAATGGCGTGAGGCTATGAATGCTGAAATGGTTGCCCTTGATAAAAATGGAACTTGGGAGAAGTTGATGTGATTGTTGGGGGTCCGAGACGAATTTGGATTCTTGCATGGTTTAAAGTAATTGGACCCTGCAATGTAAATT
>JAOWBN010240622.1:0-12081 GCA_028565015.1 Pinguicula moranensis
CTGTCTAATTGATTTTGGTTGATTTCATGTCATTTAATGTATATTGGTGTTTTATCGGATAGGATGAATTATTTGATTGGATTTATCGTATTTGCCTAAACTTGAGAATCCAATTAGGCATTTTTGATGTTGTTTTTAGATTGCGTATTGATGGTAGGATGTTAAGACTTGTGGATTGTCGTGTGAATGTGGAGGATCATGTTATGAGGGTTGTGTTGTTGCTGTGATCATTTGTGATTGGAGCTGCAGTGTGTGAAATGTCAGGAAAAGACGATAGTGCGGTTAAACAAGGATTGTAGGTCCTGAAGAACCTCAATCCTAAGGTACTTGGAGCCTTGGTTGGGCTCATACTGGGAGCAAATGCCTCAACCTCGGCGGTTAAATAAGGATTGTCCATGCCGCTGCCTCGATCAAACTTAATTTTCTACCGATCAATTTGATACTTGATGGATCAGCTATGTATCCTAGCTGGTCTTGCAGGATTAAGACCATCTTAGTAGGGAGGACCCTGGACGATTTCCTGAGGGAGTGTGAGTAAAGGAGTCACATCTCTTCCACTACGGAGTGGAAAGTTACTCATGCTCAGCTATGTATTTGGTTTTTAAACTTGATGACTGCATTTGTTGCTTCTACTGTGGATGGACTTAGCCAGGTGAGTGAGATATGGGCTAGCCTGAAGACCACCTATCCTGGAACTGAAAACCAGATGAGGGTATTTCAACTTCAGGGGGAGAAGTATATTCAGGAGTATTTTAATTACCTGAAGCGATTATGGGCTGAGATGGATCACTATGGCCCCTTGTCTAGTTGTAGTGACTCGAAATGCAGGATGCGACAACGCTTTGAGAAATGAAGGATTATGAAATTCTTGAAGGATTTGAATTCGATCCTTCACTAAAGGAGATCAGTTTTATTGTCCCAGACCAAGATTCCATCACTAGATGAGGCTATTGTTGCTATGATTCAGGTGGAGAGTGAGATGAAGATACACACTACACCGAGTGTAGTTTCAGGCGCAAAGGCAAAGCTACTGCTAGTTCACGGGTGACTGGGTCTAGGGGGAGACTCACAGTTGTTATCAGTGTGGGGCAATTGACCAATTGATGGAGTCTTGTCCGAAAATCTCCCGTGAGAGAGATTCTGGAGGTAGAGGTAGATTTAGAGGTAGAGGTAGAGTTCGTGGAGGTAGGAAATGTGGTTTTAGGGGTGGTGGCCGGAAGGCTATCGCACCAACTTGATGGTGGATGCTGATGATGAGGAGACTATAGGGAGTATTGTGACCGTTGAGGAGGATCGAGCGTTCTTTGACGAACTCAAGAGAAAACTAAAAAATGTGAGGATATGCACTGATACACCTACCTCATCTGACTTCTCTGGTAACGTTGCTTTGGCATTTGGTTTCACAGGTATGTATGACTCACTAGCCCTGGCATCCTTTCCTACTGCTGGCTCGTCAGATTGGATCATTGACTCTAGAGCTTCTGGGCACGTGATGGGTGCTGCTAAGGAGTTTAGCTTCTATACTCCTTTAGTAAATCCGTTGAGTGTTAAGACAGCCGATGGCATTTATCAACCAGTAGTGGGTAAGGGTACAATGCATTGTACCAACACTTTGACTTTGCAGTGGGTTCTTTCTCTTATTTTCTTGGCTTGGAAGCTACACCTGCTCCAGATGATATTTTTCCTAGTCACTTGAAGTATGCTTGTAATGTTCTTGCCCGAGCTCAGCTCCCGGATTGTAAGCCAGTCTCGACTCCTATTGTTGTCTCTTAGCACCTCTCTGCTACAGGTGTTCCTTTTGCTAACCCTACCCTTTATCGCTCACTTGTTGGGGCTCTACAATATCTTATGATCACTCATCCCGACATATCCTATGCAGTCAGTATAGTTAGTGCATTTATGCAGGCACCCACTGATGATCACTTCCTTACCGTCAAGTGGCTTCTTCGATATGTTAAGGGCACTCTTACCCTTGGACTTCGTTTTCATAGCTCTACCTCGCATGATCTCCTAATTTACTCTGATCCAGATTGGGTTGGTTGTTTTGATACTCGTCGCTTTGTCTGCAGATATGCTATATTTCTTGGTGACAATCTGCTCTCTTAGAGTGCTGAGAAACAACCTACTGTCTCTCGTTCAAGTTGTGAGTCCGAATACCGTGCTCTTGCCTCTGCTGCTACTAAGGCCTTATGGATCACTCATATCCTTCAGGATCTTCGCATTCCGATGCACCTCCCACCACTTTTGCTCAGTGACAACAAAAGTGCCATCTTTTTCAGCACGAACCTTATTTCTCACAAACGAGTTAAACATATTGAGTTGTATTATCATTTTTTTCGTGAACAGGTCCTTCCTGGGAAGTTGACCACTCAATTTTTGTCGTCTCATCTCCAGCTTGCTGACATCTTCACCAAGAGTTTGGGTCGCGAGCTCTTTAACTTCTTTGGGTCCAAGCTTTGCATTTGTTACAATCCCACGCTCAGCTTGCGGGGTGTAAACAATACTCAAGATCTAGTTGACTAACCCATATCTGACTTGTCCATTGTGCATCAACACATCACCTAATCTAGTCTAGATCAAGTACAATTATATGGTCTAGTGTACACTCCAATTTTTATCTATAAAACAATGTATACGGCTAACACAAGTTTCTTATAGAAAACATATTGGATTGAATCCAACTCTATGTTTCTTCATCATTGCATTCATTCTCGTTCTTTATTTCAACTTCAAATCTTACCAATGTTTCCATTACCAAACGCTGTCAAAAAGCCCTAGGGCTGACCGCATAGCCACTCATCGGTTACTCGGACGGCCGACGACGGACTTGGCGATGGCTAATTTCTTCGATGGATGGCGGGAGATTTTGGTTGATCTTGATCGATTCTATCAATTAGAGAGGAGAGAGTCAAAGAGAGACGACAGACTGGCACGGTGAGAATGTCGATTGTAGAACAAAGAGAAGAAATGATAAACGCTAAGATTTTTTTAAAAAACAAAACGGGCAACGGGCAAAATTGGGTGGGCTCGGCTCACCCTTTTCGCCATCCGGTCAGCCATTACCCGTTTAAAAATGAATGGGTTGGGTCTATTACCTATTTTTTTGGCGGGTAGGATAGGATGGGCCAGTACCGTTTTGTTCAACCCATTTGCTTACCTCTAAATGAGAGAGAAATAGGCGGATTTTATAATGAATGAGAAGAGAAATAGAATGAGTGGACCGTTGTTGGGCTGGGCGAGAAACCTCTATTTGCCTCTTCATTGAGATGGACTTCACTTATTTTTAGCCCATTCCCGGCAACCCCATCTATAATTTTATCTTATACTTGGCCAGTGACAGAATTGGGCCTTAAAAGAGGTCAAGCGTTATTGTAAATGTGGATCAAATCGGGCCAAACTGCACGAAACACGAAATGACCTTGAATTAATATACATGTGAGAGGGCCCAAAGACCCAGGAAATAAATAACATTTTTTAATTCTAATATTGGTTAGGATGATTTCACTCAAGTCCATTAATAAAAAGTACGCCCAAATCATTAATTTTGTTATGAATGTATGCAAATATAGGTAGAATAATAAATGCAATGCATTAACTTGTATGCATAATTAGGTGTATGAATGTCTATAAAAGTAGTGAAGAAGAGAAGGAAATGGTGTGGAAAAAACGTGAAGTAAGAGGAGAAAGAAAATAAAGAAGAGGAAGAGAGAAAAGAAAGAAAAGGAGGAGAAAAGAGATTTGTGGAAAAGTTTGACAAGTTTGAGATTTTGTTTACTCATTTAATATTTGATCTGTATTTATTTTCGCTTACACAAATAATTCACAACAAAACTTAAAATTTTCAGTTCTGTTGCCAACTAGTTTTGGTCCGTAGGATATATTGTCTTTTCTAGTATAATGAAACGCCAATCCACCATCCTGTTTGCTAGGCAACACATTTTTTCAACCTCTCTATGAATTATATTTTGGGTTCAGGAAATGATCCGTGGTCAAATTCTATCAATGTTGTTTGATTCTTAGAGATGAACTGGGATAAGTTAAGAGTATTATGAAATAAATAATCTATGAATAATGACTATGAGGATTTCTCATGCACCTATAATTCTGGTGTTATGTTTTGTGAGGGTAGTTTGGCTTATGGAATGGCTGGATGAGGAGATGATAACATGTCATGAACCATCCAAGAGTCTCTCAACCATATCAAGAGACAAGAGACTTAGGCTGAGTTTGGTAGCCGGATATTTTTTTTAGCTACCTGGACTATTGTGGGATTAAATTCATCCAGAACGTGTACCCCTCTGTTTGGTACCATGATCGGGGTTTTTGCCCGTTAGAGTCATCTTTCGTTTGGTAACGATGGAGAATCGACTGTCTGTCATCAACCAACACTTAAATTGCTTGGATTTTTCCAAAATACCCTCACAACTCTTTTCTCCCTTCGCATGCATTAATACTTATATAAAAAAGCACAATTTTCATCCCAACACATGCAAATGATGAACAGAGTTTAAACATTTGTAGTTTAATGATCTACATTATCGACTGCAAAACTACACAGGACTCGTCTACTAATCCACTCACTGAGAAATTGAATCACATTTGCAGTTTACAAATGACCTGATCTATCTTAGCCAACTTTCTCCACATCAGCATCATTACAAATCGCTGCAATCTTTGCAATCATTTGAAGGTTGGGATCTAACTGACCAGCTTTGCCAGTTATGTATCTTCCCATCAAAAGGATCATATGTAGTTCCTTGCAACCCAAAAGATCGGACTGCATTCACCTCAGAACCCATGGCTAAGACCTTCTGGAATAGCAACAACTGCCAATGCCACGACAATCTCAAAGTGTACTTCTCAAACAAGAACTTAAAATTCCTTGGCATCAACGAACTCCCATGAAAGGAAGTATTTGACATTAATCAGCCAAACCAAAGTGCAAATCGCTCCAAAGTGCAGCTGCATGCTCTAACTGAATTTCCTTCAAAGCATCCAATGCTTTCTCCGCATTGTTCTCTTGCCAGACAATGCGTCCTCCGGCATCTCCCAGGCTCAGGATCAAATTTCTTCCCATAAGAGGAAACATATCCCACTGCAACAAAGAAAGTCTTACAGTATCTTGAGTTTAATAACATAAGCCTGCACTGCATCTTGTATCCTAGAATATTGAAAATTCAATCGAGCACCAAAACAATTTTCTCTGTCAATAATGTATCATTCAAAATATCTCTCCCATTATCAATGCTTCTCAGTGTCCTTTTTTTTTCTCTCATCATCATCATCATCTTCTTTTTCCTTATCTCCTCTCAATAAGCCAAAACTTGAAGAGTTAAACACACTAGCACTCCCATTCTTTTTCCCTTTAGATTTCTTTTTACCGAAAACTTTAATCACAGTATCAGCTTCTTCATCTTCATCTTCCACTTCCCAAATCCCATATTCCTCTTCTTCATCCTCATCCTTCCCATCTTCTTGGACCCACCATTCTTGCCCTTCCTTTTGTTACCGAACGTGCCATTGCCACCTTCTCTTCATTTACACTAATGATTTCTCTCCCAGTTCAGCAAACTTCCTCTAAACCTCGTTCTCAAATCAATTCCTGAACAAACCCCAACAAGAAGTTTAAAAAACAAAACAAAATCCCAATTACATGCACACAAACAATTTCCAATCTTAACCAGAGCGAAATCCAGCCAGCTAATCCAACCATTTGCACAAACAAACACGAATTGCAGGAAAAAAGGATGCCATGCCTCACGAATAAAACCAGTAATTGAGCTTGGGAAAACTCTTGCCATGGAAATCGGAGCCAACAAAACCCAGCCCTTTCGAAGTCGGAGCAATCCCTCTAATCATGAAAATCGGAGCCAACGAAGCCCACCCTTAAAAACCTAGCAATAAAAATGAAATTGCAGGAAAATTATTGTGTGATTGAGTGGAGAGGATGACAAGATGAAGAAATTACCTGAAAATATGGCGGAAGGAAGATTCGTCGGAAGTGAGTTCATCGCGAAGAACACGGGAGTCGGGAAGGAGAAGTCGATGCATAGGGTTTGGATGAATTTTATACCAGGTATAAGATGTAATTTATTGGACAAGTGAGGGTATTTAGGTAATCGGCCAGGTTGGATAACTCATGAGATGTGCAATCTGCGAAATTTTGGAGGGATTAAAAATACGGCAGAATCTAGCGATAATCCCGGGTCATGAAGTAATCCGTCGGATCAAGCGTATTTTTGTGTGTGGTCACCAAATAAGGGCCAATATCGACTAACGTTGCACTACACCACTTAATCCATCTACAACCACGATACCAAACGCACCCTTACCTCTTATAGGGAATACTCCATTTTAAGTGTCAACTATAGCCAACAAATAATTTATTAGGACCTTTAGGGGAATTCATTTTTCATCCATCCCGATCAGGTACCGTAAATCATTTATTAAGAACTTTAATGGCATAATTTGACTAACTAAGAAACTCTATTCTTTTCGGGATGCAATTTATGCTAGAAATAACACAGAATTTAGTTCAGTAATCATCATAAATTTAAAAATTATAACATAGGACTAAATAGAAAATTGATTATGCTTGTTAGATTTTGATTGGGAAATAAATATATAATTAGAGGGAGGGTAACACGTGGAGTTGTTTTTTAAAATGTGTATGGGATATGCACCAATTTTTTCATATCATGTCCCATCAGAGCTGGAAGCAAATAAATTATTTTTAATCTAGATATGGCCTTGTTTATCAACACCGATAATTCTAAGAATTATGGATTCCATAATTGAAAATTATGAATACATGTTATGCTTCCATTCTTTGATCATGCTCTATTTGATATTATCTTTATTAACATGACATAGAATTTTCAAAATCTTGAAATAATATCGTCTTTTGATGTTCCGTCACTTATGGTTCAAAAATATGATTACATGATGATATCTTAGAAAGGAAGTTTGTTATGAAAATTTTCAAAATATTATTTTCAAACCAGAGCTCATATCAAAACTCATAGCAAAGCTCATAGCAAAATTCAATGGAAAACTTAAAGTAAAACTGAAACAAAAGTTCAAAGCAAAGCTCAAAGCTAAGTAAAGCTTAAATCAAAGCAAAACCCAAAGTAAAGCTCAAAGCAAAGTTCAAACCAAAGCTCAAACCAAAGCTCAAAAGCAAAGGTCAAAGCTAAGTAAAGTTTAAATTAAATTAAAGCTCAAAGTAAAGCACAAAATAAAACTCAAATGACACTTTTTTTATGATTGTCGTTTTGATGAATTTGGATTTCCACTATTAGATGAAGCAAAACATGTACCACAAGTACAAAGGGACATAATATGGTATAACCGATAATTATCCCATTTTGATAAGCGATCAAATGAGTATGAACTAGAAGTTCAAAAGGATAATACTTCATTTGTAGAATATCGCAAATCAATTATCGGATGCATTTACAGACAACTAATTGATGATAAAATATCACATACCAGCTGTCAATGCTCCTATAATGATTGATATCCTAGAACGACAAAATACCAATAAAATGGCAAATGAATCTAAACAGCGTATGAAGTATGATAGACCCATTGGTGCCAAGAACAAAGTTCCTCGAAAGGAAAGAGTCACATTAGAAAATGTGAATCATAATGGTCGCCAATCACATATAGATATGATATCCGATGATTCTCCTGAAACTCTCTTTCATGAAAAAGAAGCTCTAAATGAGGGACCTAATGAAGATGATTAGGTACCTGATAACAATGAGATCTCAATCAACTATGTATTATAAGGAGAGGTATTTGGCAGAAAGAAAACTATTGTCGACAATATTTTTGCATATAAATTTCCTGTAAATCTCACTAAATATGAAGATAAAATAAAACCACACTCCATCGAAGAATGCCGACGTCGAAATGATTGGCCAATGTGGAAAGAAGCAATAAAATTAAAGCTGAGCTCGCTCGAAAAACACAAGGTCTTTGAATTCATTATTCAAACACCCAATGGTGTTAAGTCTATTGGATACAAGTGGATATTTGTTCAAAAAAGAAACGAACATAATGAAACTGCGCATTACAAAGTGTGCCTTGTTGTACAAGACTTCCCCCAAAAACTCTGGATTGATTATGAGGATACATAATCTCCGGTCATGGATGCAATTACATTTCGATTTTTGATTAATTTAGCATCACTGAAAAATTGAAGATGCGATTAATGGATGTTGTTACAACATATTTGCATGGACCACTCGATAAAGAAATTTATATGAAAATCCAAGAAGGATTTAAGATGGACATTTTGTGGCAAATAGAAGAATATATACTCCATTAAACTCCAAAAATTATTATACAGATTAAAATAATCCGATCGGGATACCTTGTAAAATAAGGATATACAAATGATGTAATTTGTCATGTATACTAATCAAGAAAATCACATATGGGTTTGCTATAATTACAGTCTATGTAGATTACTTAAATCTTATGGGGACTAAAGAAGAGATCAATCAAACTGCAACACATCTAAAAGATGAATTTGAGATGAAAGATCTTGGCAGAACGAGATTTTGTCTTCATGCCTCAAAAGAAATACTTGTGCATCAAACAATATATTTTTAAAAAGTAATGAAGAATTGTTGCATGGAACATGCATATCACTTGTCTACACCCATGATGGTAAGGTCACTAGACCTAAACAAATATCTATTCCGTACAAGAGATGCTCGGTCCTGAAGTACCATATCTCAATACCATAGGTGACATTGTATTTTGCAAATTGTACGAGACCAGACATGCAATATATAATGCTACTCTGACTCGGAGATATTGGAATGCTACCAAGCACATTCTCCGCTATTTAAGCGGCACCCTAGATATGAGATTGTTTTATAATCGTGATATAGGACCACAATTAATTGGATATGCAGATGCAAGTTTTCTTTATGACCCATTCAATGAGAGGACCATAAAAGATCCTTACTCAAGGAGATCACAAAAGTATGTATCCTTAAAATTCGGTCAATCAATGGGGAATGTTGTAAATACACATAATTGTATATAAATGTGTATTGATTGTGACCATTTTAGAATTTATGTCCTTTGTAACTCATGTCCCAAAACCTCTCTCTATAGAGAAGTCTAATGAAAATAATACACAAAGTTTTGACAAGAGTTTAATTTCTTCTATTATACACAACAGATTTATGTAATGTGATGGAATAATAAAAAATAAAATAATTTATTGTGAAATCGATGATAACAATATGATGAATACAAATTATAATAAATATTCGGAAGATTACTTCTCTTCTCCAAAGAATAATTCTACACTTGATCTTTCTACAATTTTCTCTCAATGTTTTGGTGTAAATTTCATCCTATGGAAAAACTCTATTTATAGAATTTGGCTATGGACATTTGTCACTTCTCTCTTGCCATTTATTGCCTTGCCAAAATCATTTGTTATTTTGCATGCATCTTCTCTAACACTTGTATTATCCTTCTTTGCATGCTTGGCATTTTGTCAATTCCTTCATTGTATGTTTGACATCTAGTATAGGAAGCTCTTAGATAGTGACACCTCATATACTTTTGCATAAGATTTTACTTCATAGGTGGATATTCATTCCATGATACTCCCCCTGAATATCCATTCTATCATGTCTTGTTCAAATCTTACTAGGAAAAAATCCAGTGTAAAAAAAATCCTAGTGAAGGAAAAAAAGAACATGATTTTATCATATCCCCCTATTGTCCACATCTTTGAACTTCCTCATTCCTATCACTTTGAAAAACTTTTCAAAAGTTGCAGTAGGTAGTGCTTTAGTGAAAAAAACTGCCAGATTGTCGCATGATTGAACTTGCTCGATATTGATGTCACCCTTTTCTTGAAGGTCATGTGTAAAGAAAAATTTGGGTGATATATGCTTCGTTATATCCCATTTAATGAAACCTTATTTCAATTTAGCAATGCAATATACATTATCTTAATAAAGAATAGTTGGAATATACTTTTTGGTATTCAAGCCACACATTCCACGAATATGCTTGGTTATGTTCCTTAACCAAATGCATTCACGACTTGCTTCATGAATTACAAATATTTCTGCATGGTTGGAGAAAACGACTAATGTTTGTTTAACAGAGCGCCACAAAATAGTGGTACCTTCACAAGTAAATAGATATCCCGTTTGAGATATAGCTTCGTGTGAATCTGATAAATATCCAGTATTAGCATAACCAATTAATTATGAGTTAGATACACTGGGATAGTATAAATCCATATCCATTGTTTCCTCGAAAATATTGAAAAATGTGCTTGATTCCATTCCAATGTATTCTAGTTGGAGAAGAACTATATCTTGCTAGTAAATTTACTGAAATGATATATCAGGTCGTGTGTTATTAGCAATATACAATAGTGCTCCAATTGCACTAAGATATGGTACTTTAAGACCAAGAAGTTATTCACCGTCTTCATGAGGGCGGAATTGATCTTTTTTTCACATCAAACGATCTTACCACCATTGGTGTACTCAATGGATGGGCTTCATCCATATAAAATCTTTTGATCACTTTCTCCAAATAACTTGATTGATGCACAAAAATTCCTTCTACTAAGTGCTCAATTCGATGACCTAAATACAATTTTGTTTTTCCAAGGTCTTTTATTTCGAATTCTTTCTTAAAAAAAAATTATTGCCTTTGATAACTCTTAGGAGTTCCAATAATATTCAAGTCATCTACATAGACAACAATTATGACAAGTTCTGATCCATATCTCTTTATAAACACACATGAACATATTGGATCATTTTTATAGTTTGTCTTTAATAGGTATGTGTTCAAACAATTGAACCACATACGTTTGAAGTGTTTCAGTCCATAGAGATTTATTTAGTTTGATCGAATAAATCTCTCCAAAGTTGGAACTTTATGCTTCAAGCATTTTAAACCCTTCAGGAATTTCATATAGATATCATTTTCTAGTGAGCCATATAAATAGGCTGTCACTACATCCATCAATCGCATATCAAGTTTTTCATGAATTGTCAGACTTATCAAATAACGAAATATGATTGCATCCATCATATGATAATAAGTCTCTTCATAATCAATGTTTGGTCTTTGGGTAAAACCTTATGCGACAGCCGTGCTTTGTAGCTCAAGACTTCATTCTTCTCATTTCTTTTTTGCATAAATACCTATTTATATCTGACTGGTTTTATACCTTTTGGTATATGGACTACTGGTCCAAAAACTTCACGTTTCTCTAAAGAATTGAGCTCAGCAGTAATTGTTTCTTTCCATTTTGGCCAATCATGTTTGCGCCTACATTCCTCCATAGATGTAGGTTCAATATTCTCGTTCTCTTTTATTATATAGCATGCTATATTATAAACAAAAATATTGTCAACATTTATTTCATCTCAATTTCATATATTTCCCGTTACGACATAATTTATAGATATTTCCTCTTTTTTAGATACCTGAATTTCTTCATTTATGTCGTTTGCCTTTTCTGGAGTATTATGAGTCTATGTTGGAGATTTTATTTTCTCTTCTAAAGTATTATGGGTCTCTGTTAGAGATTTTATTTCCTCTTCTGGATCATTCTCTATATTTGCTCATTTTTTTGAGGATTTTTATCTTTAGAACCGACTGATCTTCCACGCTTCATACGTGATTTAGACTCATTTATTGTAGAAATTTGTCCTTCTGAACATTAAGTTTAATTGGAGAATTTACAGTTGATTTATGAGACTTAGTTACCGTCTTCAGGTCGGTAAGTGCATCTGCTAATTGATTTACTAAATTTTGCTGAATAATCTTTTGAACTTTAAGTTCACATTGTCGAGAACGATGATCAAAATGTGATAGAGAATATTCATGCCACGATATTGTCTTTATCAGATGTTTATTTTCTCCCCCTAATGTCAAAAAAATTGTCTCATCAAAATGACAATCAACAAATCTTGTTGTGAATGAATCTCCAATTGAAGGTTCTAAATATTTAATTATTGAGGGAGATTCATATCCAACATATATTCCCATCCTCCTTTGAGGACCCATCTTTGT
>JAOWBN010240633.1:0-23899 GCA_028565015.1 Pinguicula moranensis
ACGCCTGTGCGGCTGCATTGATGAGGTGGAGCCTCATGCTTTCTTTTCCTCGCGTGCTCGACCAACTTTTCTAACACTTAGATTATTAAAATTTATCTAGTGATCATCATGTTTTTTCTCTTGCACCGCCTTCTCATGTGGAACCCAGATTTTTTCACCAAACAGTTAAAATTCGTGAGCGGCGTGATGCTATGAAATCGGAGATTCATGCTCTTGAGCAAAACCACACTTGGACCCTTGTTGATTTACTCCCTAGCAAGCATACCATTGGTTGTCGTTGGGTTTATAAGTGCAAATTCAAAGCTGATGGCACCCTAAAGCGCTACAAGGCCCGTTTAGTGGCCAAAGGATATACTCAACAAGAGGGTATTGACTATTTTGATACATTCTTCCATGTCATCAAACAAACTACAGTGCTTTTACTTCTGTCTTTGGCTTATATCCATTCCTGGTAACTTCATTAGCTGGATGCTAATAATGCTTTCTTACATGGTGACCTTCATGAAGAAGTATACATGACTCCTCCTCCGGGTTTCTTGGCTGTCGGGGATAATCACGTACGAAAATTACAAAAATCTTTTTATGGGTTGAAATAGGCTTCTCGTCAATGGTTCTCTAAGTTTTCTTCCACACTTCTTGATAATGGTTTTCAACAGTCCAAATCAAATTATTCATTATTCATTAAGTCAGGTTGTGGAGGGTTTATTGCTTTATTGGTATATGTTGATGATATTTTTATTGCCAATGATTCACCCAAACTGTCGTTGCCCTCAAGCGATTTTTGGAATCTCAATTCAAGCTCAAGGACTTGTATCCCCTCAAATATTTTTTGGGTCTTGAAATTTCTCGCTTTAAGCATGGAATATCTTTATGGCAATGAAAATATGCTACTGAAATACTTTGTGATGCTGGTTTGCTTGCTTCAAAACCTTCACGAGTTCCGATGGAACCCAATGGCCATCTCTCATCCGCTAATGGCCCTTTGTTTGATGATCCTGGTATTTTTAGGCGCTTAATCGGTCGCCTACTCTATCTCACAATTTGTCGGCCTGATATCTATTTTGCTGTATATGCCTTGAGTCAATATTTATCACCACCTTGTCAACGTCACTTTTGCAGCTCATACTGTTCTGCGCTATGTAGAAGGACTCCAGGTCAAGGCCTCTTTTTCACTTGCAAGTCTGATATTCAACTTAAGGCTTTTTGTAACTCTTATTGGGCAGCTTGTCCGGATACTCAACGCAGTGTTTCTGGATTCATTATATTTGTAGGCTCTTCTTTGATTTCTTGAAAGTACAAGAAACAAACTAATGTCAGTCGTTCGTCAGTTGAAGCAGAATATTATTCTATGGCTAACGTTTATTGTAAATTATAGTGGCTTGCATCACTCCTACTAGATTTTTCAGTGGCCACCGTCCAGCCATCCCTATTATTTTGTGATAGCTAGTCCACAATTCATATTGCTGCTAATCCAGTCTTTCATGAGCGCACTAAATACATTGAGATCGATTGTCATTTTGTGCATGATATGATCCAAGTCAATACTAAATATTTCTACTAATAATCAATTGGCATATCTCCTCACCAAGTCTCTTCATTATGACAAATTTTAACACTTAGTCCCTGTTTTGCGCAGCCTTCTTAAAATTATAATTAAATTATAATCACCTTTTTTCAAAAAATAACTCTTCACTTTTTCAAAAAAAGTTATTATAATCCAATTATAAGCATAAGAGGGTCTGCGCAAAACACCCCCTTACTCTTGGAAAAGTTTGTCTTCAATCCAGAGACAAGTTCGAAATTAAGTAGTATAGCTTTAAAAGCTATAACTGAGCTCCATTCTGCTCGGCCAAACAAGAGTGTGTCATCCGCAAATTGCAGGTGAGAGACAAGTACATTATTACTGCCAATACTCAACGCTGAAAACAGGTCCTGCTCCACTGCTTTGTTTATCATAGCCGAGAGACCCTCAGCTGCCAACAGAAATAAAAAGGGGGAGATGGGGTCACCTTGCCTGATGCCACATGTTGGGAAAAACTCTTTCGTGGGGCTCCCATTTATTAGGATAGATGAGGAGGCTGAAGCAAGAAGGCCTTGGATCCACCAAGACCAACACAGTGGAAAGTTCATACTTGACATGATTTGGAGCAAAAAATTCCAGTGGATGGTATCAAAAGCCTTCTCAAAGTCGACCTTGAAGATCAGAGCTTGTCTGTTGAGTTTCTTAGCCCCATCTATGACCTCATTTGCGATCACAACACTATCTACCAATTTTTTGCCTCTGATAAAAGCCGATTGTGTTGTGCTGATTAGATCACTAATAACCAGTTTCAGCCGGTTAGCTAAGACCTTAGAAATGATCTTAGGCATGGTGTTTATGAGGGTAATGGGTCTATAGTCTTTGACATATAAGGGAGTAGCCGTTTTCGATAGCAGAGTCACATGAGATGCATTGCTGCCTCTGCAGAGTTTTCCTGTCCTGTAGAATTCAGTCATGAGCTGCATTATGTCCGGCTTAAGCAGGTATAGAAAATGCTTGATGAACCTGAAATTAAGACCATCTGACCCTGGACTTTTGCTGCTCCCACAACTAGAAATAGCTGCTTCAACCTCTGATTCAGAGAAGGGGTGCTGCAGAAAGTGTTTTCTATGTTGATCAAGGGCCCTCAACTGAATAGATAGCAGAGTTCTACTGGGAATTTTCTCAGAAAATCTGTCCTTGAAGTGTTGTAGAAAACATTCCTTAATCTGATCTGGATTCTGTAACCACGTTGGACCGTCCTAAATACCACTTATCTTGTTGGCTAGTCTGGATTTTTTCAGACTATTATGAAAGAAGGCTGAATTCTCATCACCTTTCTGCAGCCATTGTATTCTTGACTTCTGATATGTTAAACTATTCATTTGCCTAGTGATAGTTTCCAATCGCAGATGAAGATCAGTTAGCTTCTGCAGATCAAATAAGGGATCAACTTCAGCTACCAATTCGAGTCCCCTGACTTCCTGAAGCAGAGCATTCCTCTGTTCCGGTAAACTCCTTGGCCTGGTAGAGTTCCAGCCTTGGATACATTCTCTTAATAGCCTGAATTTTGATAGTAGTTGATAGCTCTTGAAGCCCAAGACAGTATTGTTACACCAGAATTGTTCTACCAATAGATTGAAACTCCTATCTTCAAGCCAGGAGTCAAACATCTTAAATGGTTTGGGGCCCCAATTGAGATCTTTTGTAGACAAACTGACTGAACAGTGGTCCGAACCATCTTTATCAAGACCTTCTTGAGTCCAAGTTTCAGCCGTGTCCAACCACATATTGTTAACCAAAAATCTGTCAAGTCGGCTCATAGCTTTCATAGAGCTCAAATACTATGTATATTTTCTCCGCGCCATCTTCAGATCCTGAAGACCAAGATCAGTGATGAATTTGTTGAATAGAACTACTTCCTGGATGTAGCTACTAGCCGATACTCCCTTCCTTTCGCTGAGCTTAGTTACGGCGTTGAAATCACCCATAATACAACATTGTTCCAGCTTCAGGGGCGATAGGAAGTCTGTCAGTATTTGCCATTGCACCTGTTTTTTACGAAGATCTCCTGGACCATATACATTTAACATATGGGAATGGATTAGGTCCCCTGTCCAACGGCCAGATATGCCTAATATGCCTTCATCCGCAAAAACTGAAGATTTGCAGAAATTATTCTTGTTCCAGATGCAGAGAAGACCTCCAGAATGCCCATTTGATCCAGAGAAAAACCAGTCAAAATTGCTATCGAACCATAAGTAGGAGCATAGTTTTTTTATCAATGCATTCGAGTTTAGTCTCTTGAAGACTGATAAAGTCTACTTTCTCCTTCCAAATCAACTGTTTCACATGCCTTCTCCTCTCCACACTACCTAAGCCTCTTACATTGTATGTCACAATCTTCATAAACACAGCTTGTGCTCGGATCCAATAGTGGATGAGGTGGTCATCTGCTTCAGTAAATTGCGGAATGTGTTATGATTGGCTCCAAATACCACCCCCAGTTGAGTGCCCAGTGACATGATAGTATCTACATTGCTTTGCATAGGATCAGATAGTTTCCCATGTTTGTCAGGGGGTAGAGGGAGAGGAGGACTTACTGAAGATTTTGCTGCCAGGCATCGTAACCATTCCTCCAGGATAGCTTTTTTGGCTTTCTTGGATGGATCCAAATCTTGATTTTGTTTTCTGGGCCTCCCTCTTTGTCTTTTGACTATAGGTAAGGACATAAGACTGGCAGTAGGAGTATTGTGCTGCAGAGGAGGAAAGTCCTCATAGGCTATCTGCACTTCCACCAAATTGTGTTTAATTTATTACTTCAGGAAAGTAGTTGGTATGTTTTTTTTATTACAGATCACCTAACTAATCCCTTGGATACACAAGCATCCGCACCGAACCGATATACCAGTAAATTGTGAGACCTCCTAAATTGGAGAGTGGCCCGAGTACGTAGCCCAACAACTTGCATTACCAGCAAGGTTCGATCCCTGAATCTCTAGGCAAACCATGAGATTCTAATCCGTTTCACCACTAGGACAATCCGTTGGGTATGTATTATACCTTGATCAATGATCAGCTCAGTAAAAGCAAGTTTACCCAATATATTCTCAAATAAGTTGGGGTCTTGGAGGTTAGATGTACGCAGCCTTACCCTTGTAATTATACAAATAGATTGTTTTCGTTTGCGACCCAGGTGGGTATCGATTCATGAACCTCACATTTGTAAAGTTTAGTTGCTCACCACTTGAGCTATACGACATGATGATCAACGCAGTACATATATCCAATCGATTTGAAATAAACATAACTGGAACTGCTTTATTATCTCAAGGCAACGAATGTCTGAGCGGCATACAATTATTCCTCAAAATTCCAAACAAATCGATATTATTGTATCAGGGGCCTTGGTTTCTATGAATGAACATTGTATCAAACACTTGGAACTGAGGAAAAGGGGAACAGTGAAATGAGAAACGCATAATCACAAAATTTCCAAAGCGCTAAGATAAGGTTTTGAGAAAGTTGAGATGATAAATACAGGACCATCTGAGCCATCGGACAATGCTCTAGCCAAAGAGGTTCCTGCGAATCTGCAATCAAATATGGAACATATGCATTAGTCCAAGGATTGAGGCAATGGACTTGGTCAATCAATCCTCAATATTCATCATGGAGACTTAATAAGATACAAGATATCTGATCCGCTTTTTCACTAGATTGGAATAGCTCACTCAGCTCACAGAATGGACAGAACATGTTGAAGAGTTCTCTCATGGCACAACGTTTATTACCATAGTTGCAGTCTGTGATGTTTTTCGCTGATTTAGTCATCACTACTTAGGCATGAATCTATCGGGCAAAAATGTAAAAATGAGTGATGCCAAGAATCTGAAAATGTATAACCCTTGCATCGACCTTTATTCCCGAATAAGAAATCTAATCACTCGATTCGCGTTATGTTTCAATGAGTCCCCAAGTTGTGAATTCTTATGTCAGGAACATATGACATCGTTCAAACAAAGATATGATCTAAATAACAGCAAGATTTAGCATAATGTGAATACATAAAGAAGGTCAAGTACAAAAGGAAGAGTTCTGAGGTACCTCAGGCAATTTCTTGCGGAAAGCAACATCCAATCTAGCATCAAGGGTATTCTCAAAGACGATTTTCCCATCCCTAGAAGCCAAAACTACGCCTCCAGAGCTGAAAATATAACACAGACAAATTCCATAATTAAAAAAAAACGTCATAGAACTGAAATAACTAACAGATTGATTAGCAGCATAAAGCACAAGTTAAAACATGAGGAACCGGTTATTTGTAAACATACAATCAACAGAGAATTTAGCCTCGTACTTCAGAAGTTCCTAGCCATAAGATGCACTAGTGATTTGAAGGGTTCCATTACCACGAAAGACCATGTTCATTGCCACTAGAAGGAGCTGGTGGAAGATGGACTTTATCAACTATGATCTCAGGTGCATGAACTTTTGCCTTTTCAGCATATTCCTCTTTGGCCGAGTGCAGGATAGACTCCACCAAATGTATATCCCCTTCACGAGCCCGCAGTAGAACAGATGGCTCTTTAAGCCTCAGTAAACTCTGAAAGGCGAAAAGATAACCTTGATTAATAGTAGGTCAGTGAACATAAATGAAGCAACTGAAGTATGATTGAAGAACATTCATGAATAGGTCACTCGTATTTCCGCAGAGCAGGAACGGAATCTAAAAATTGGAAAAGACGACGAAGGGTTTCTCCCGTTCGGTTTGATTTCTGTCGAGTGGAGTGGGAGGTTTCTTGTTTTCTCACGAGGGCCTTCTATCTATAACCGAATAGAAAGCCCTCCCGTTGTTTGTTCGCCGGTCGCCGTTGATTTCCCGTCGGCGGAGAGAGACGTCCCCAACAAGATTTCTTTCCACTGATTTTTGCAAAGAAGGAGAGAAGCATCCCGCGCGAGAAGCACTGGAGAGAAATAAGTGTTTCTCTGTAATCTAATCTTGGCCCTTCATTTCTCTGCAAATCTAGGGCCAAAAATAGGTATTTTTTGGGAGTTTTTTGGGGGTGTATATAGAACCCCTCCTATATATATATGGTATATCCTCATAGTAACAAAGCGGAAGAATCCCAGTTATTCAACCACCATTGGGTAGGGAAATTCTCTACCATGTATAGGGGTGGAGCCCGAAAGTTTATTTCAAGAAAATAAGACACATTTTTGGGGCAGGGGTAAAAAAATTTTGAAAATACTTTAATACCAAGTAAATAATTTATCAATAAAACCTGGCCAAATCCGCACAGTGCACGAGGAGATCACACCTCCATCGAAAAGAGGATGTTTCAATCCTGGAAATGGATACAAGTACATGGGCAAACAATCAGCTACAGATTCGACTGAAGACAAATATCCATCAGGAACAATGCAATGCAGATTTTGAGATTAAAATTTTGTAAAATTTTCTAAGTTAATCTGGTGGGTTCGCGGAGAGGTCAAAGATAATCAACATATACAAAGGCAGTGCCAGGGAAACATGGGGCCTTGCTCCTCCCATAATTTAAAAGAAAACAATTTACATATAAAAATATTAATTTTTTCAGTTTGATCCTCCTTAGAGTATCATAATTTTACTTGTATTTGAAATAATACACAATTCTATTGAGATGAATTGGCCGACTCTCCATTTTCTCAGCCATAAGGTGATGGATCAAATTCCGACACTGCTCTATTATTATTTTTAGAAATCAAAACAAAAATTTTGCTTGTAATTGGATTTGAGCCGTGATGGGATGACGAAAATACCATAATGCTAACCACCAGGCCATTCAAGGAACTTCATCAAATCAAATAAGAATTTTATTTGTCCTTTTATTTGGATAGTTTTTGAATATTTTTTAATTATAATTCTTTAATAGAATTATTTTTAATATTTTGCTGCATTGATGAACCGAATACTAAACTTTTGAAGTTGTTCATCTAGTAAAGAAGTCGCCTATTGATTCAAAATTGTGGTTGTCTCAATATCAAACGATCGTATTAACTTCAGAACGTATACACCTGATTGGATCAAAATCTAGAATAATAATAATATTAATCCTACAATTTTTTTATAGGTTTATTCGACTTGTTTTAATTATTCTAGTTTCTACAGCAATATTTGAACGTGCATACCCAATTGAACAAGATTCAACCCGAATTGACAAACTCTGTTCAAACAAGGAAAAAAAATTATCCCAATCAAATTTTCTGGCTCCGCTCCTGAGCATATATAATATGAAAAATTACACACCAAAAAATATATATTACCCTTAGAAATTGTGTATTTTTGAGGATTGCCTTCTTGGAAATTTGAAACTATCTCAATTTGAAATTTTTTCAAATTCTCCAAAAGAAAAGTTGTTTTTTTTTTAATTCATTTTTACTATCTTTTGGCTTATTGAATAATATGGGAAAATGTGACTGCTACTCAACGAGGAAATCAATAGAGTATAGAGACGCCTTTCAGCATGAGCCAGATTCGACTTTGTGGGATCAGTGGGATCCTGCTTGACGGCTAAGGAATAGTACCGTTCCACATGGCCGAGGAGACCATGGTTCTACAACAACATTTCAGGGAGGGCAAAACTTGCACTAATCTGGGGTACCCGCACTCCTTTTTGAGTAATGGTCTTCAGTTGGCGCTTAATTCAGTGTCGAATCGCTACAATTGATAATCTGCTGATCTGGGGTATTGAAATGGCTATGGAAGCGCAACTATATGTGTTCTGTGAAAAGGACTTTGATCGAGTCTCATCATGTCTTCTTCACTTGTGAGTCTTCTTATATTTTATGGGCGACTTTATATGGTTAGATGGGCTTGGTTTACGTGGGGCATGCCTACCATATTAACCACTATACAACTCATATGGGTATGGTGAAAGCACGAAAAGAGCGTGAGTTATGGTGCTCTATCTGGCACTGTATGGTGTGACACATTTGGGAAGCAAGAAATGCTGCCAGATTTCAGCAGAGAGCTTTTGAGATGTGGAATACCATGGAGTTAATTAAAGTGCAAACTTGGTATTGGCTTAAAGTATATGAAACTAAACCTGCAGTTGTCACAATCTCGGATTCGATTAGACATTCTAGAGTTTGCAAAAGTTTTTTTTCCACCTTGAGTATGTTGATTCGGTAACATTGAATGGGGAGCTTGCCAAGCTAATCATGTTTGTGTTTCGACCCCTTTTTCGATTTTTGTACACTGGTTGAGTTGTTGATATTGAATTTATATTTATAAAAAATAATATGTGCATTTGATTTTGGTAGAAGAGGAAGTTTGTAACGGTGAGCTTTCTTGTCACCAGATGTGAGAACTCTGTATATGACTGAGAGATGGCGACAGGAGGAGCTGCCATGAATGGGGAGGAAGAAATTGTATCTGGAAAGGCCATGGTGAAGATAGAGATGCAACAGAGTGTAGGAATTCTGAAATTTATTCTACGTATCATGATGTATATCATGTGCGGATAGTATAGAATTTTATGTGCAAGCATGCATAACAATAACAAACCATAATTCCTTTCCCATGGACCTTACTAATTTATTCAACTTAATGGAACAAGAAAATAAGAAAATATTATACCTCTTGAAGAATATCCAATTCTTGCAAGTAGTTTCTTTTCCTTTGATGTGTCCAAGTATGCATCCTCTAGAGTAGTTCACACTACCACTTCTCTTGAGGCTTACATACCTAAATGTATAACATTATATGTGAGCAAAAAGAATGCTAGCTCTTATACTTCAAGTCATAGAAAAATGAGAAGAAAACTTCTTCAAGTTTTTGCCCTCTAATTCCTACAAGCTTACGGTTTTTCCAAGAGTTGTAGGAGAATAACTTCTCAAATTCTATTAAGACTTATGAAATGCATCAAACTCTCACACATAGATATGCTAGGATATTTATAGAAGAGTCTATGTGCTTTGGAGACAAACAAATGTCCAAGTCTAGACCAATATTTGATATAAGCTTGAAATGTGTTAATGACTCATCTAAACATATAAACACATGTCCCAGTCTAGACCAACATTTGACACCTGTACAAACTCATGTCATGCAAGTATTGCATGTATTTTAACTGGTGAATAATTACTACAATTATATATATATATCATATATAATTTTATGTAGTAATTTTTCACTATATATATATTAAAACCAATTAGTGGAATTATGATGTATATCATATACATCCCACAAACTTTCCTTTATTATATTTGTGGCCCCATGTTCAAATACAAATCCTTGAAGTTTCTCAAACTTCAAATAACCCTTAAAACTTTGGATTTTTCAGAAAACCTCAAACAATTTGGTAATTAAAAAATAGTCCTTCAAATGAATGATGTTAATGTGTGTGACCTTATAGGTTCTCAATAACTTAGCAATGAACCGAGAATTGATATAATCCAATTATGGTTAATGAATTAAATACTTGTAATTCATTAATCCATAATTCTAGTCCATAGACCATGAATGATCTCTAACCAAATATCATGCCCCCAAGCGTTGAGAATAGTCATGGAAGGAGATTATTCTTTCAAGAATTAGTTCTCGTGTAATTAATAGCCTTTCACCAATAACAATCTCATATATTGAGGTTATTTGTCAACCTTATTTGTATATGTAAGATTCCTTATACCGGAAGTCATTATCGTTAATTTCTAATTAGAAACTCTTTCTAATTAAACTTGTGCTTTGCAAAGGCTTATATAACTTCTTACAATGGATCATAGGAATATCTCCTTCTAACATTTAAGGAGCGGTGAATCCTTTATTGTTACCCACGGTGTAACTTCGAATAGAATCAAAGAGTGACATTCATACTCAAGATATTTATATGTTGATCTCATGATAAAAGATAACTTACATCCTACTATTCTTCAAAGTACCTACCATCGACAAAATGACGATCTCTATATGGGTAATCCGATGTACTTGTCAACTACAGACATCCATGTTCTAGCTTAAGTGTCACTACACTATAGTTGATGAGATCAACTATTTCATTCAAATGGAATCGGTTTAGAACACGTTAACCAATCCATATTAGTGATTCATTATCTCACTAATATTATGGTTAGGGACATTTAGTGATGATAGTTTAATTAGAGTGGTCTCACCATCACAACTTCTTTTTGATACACTTTAAGTTATCAACACTAGGATTACTAATTGGAATTCTATAAATAAAGCTTATAAATTAACAAGTAGTGAAGGTTGTTACAATCAACAAATATTAAAGTGTTGGTACAAAAGACCCTAGGTAATTGGCCTTAGGGGGCAACATACAAAGAAGGGAATGGGTAGGCTAAATAGAGAGGACAATGAGAAGACCAAAAGCCGAATCCAAATAGAGAGATGCAGTGTACATGAATTAAAAAGGAGAGAGGCAGGGGATGAAGTGCAGAGCAAATAGAGATGGCGAAAGATGGGTTGAGAAGGAGGTAACAAAGATGAGAAAGGATCAATTTTGAAGTTGTTAAGCCTTTGGTGAAGGCTTTGATACCATGGTAAGGTGATGACTTTAGTGTACTTTCGGTGCATTATTGAATATTTGAAGGATGCTTATATGACATTGTTCATGGATAACTTGTAGATCTATGGAGGAGTGAAGAAGATGAAGGAAGGCATTGTTATTTGATTTAAACGATCAAAATATTTTTGTTGTACAATAATGTGATCTTACATAGACCATCATACATAAACTAAAAGAGGCAAAGGTGAATAACCAAGTACAAAAATGTTTCTATGTTATGCTAGTGCAAGGTGGTTTTGAGATTGATATTGGGAGTCAAATTGTATTTTTTGTCTTGGAGTGTAGAGGTATATTCTTGGTCAACGTTCATCAATCTCCAACATCAATTTTCCAGCAGCATTATGGATCTAAACCGAGCTAAGAATCCTCAGAGGAGACTCGACTATGCACGATATTTCTTACATGGTAATGGGCAAAAGATGTTGCTCTACGTCTCTCTGCATTCTATGTTGTTACTCACATGCCTCACCGTGTCGTTTCTAGGCAGAAGATGTTACTCTACTTCTCTCTGCATTCTATCTTGTTACTCACTTACCTCACCGTGTCGTTGCTGATACTTTCACTGGTCCTCCCACCTTTGCCACCACCGCCTCGCCTGCTATGCCTTGTTTCCATCTTCATCCTTGGCCTCCTCATGGTATTGGCTTTCATGCCATCTAATGTAAGGTAGGGGTGGGTAGCAAATGCGGAGTTTTCGCATTCTGCTCTGCTACTATAGACTTCCGCATCCGCAAACTCCGCATCCATGTGGAAGTGGAGCGGGATGCAGAAGTTTTTTTCCCATAATTTTTGCAGAGCGAAAGGTGGAACCAGCTGTGATTTTTTGCGATTTATGTATTTTGCTCAGAAAAAATTATTAAAATAAAAATTGAATGAGAAAAGAAAACAAGCGTCGCGCTTTCTCTTAACAAATCTCTCATTCTCTTCTCTCAAATACTCACGTCTAGTTATCTGAATCCTCATAGCCGGTGACCACGACGCAACTTCTTAATCAGGTAATAATTTTCTCAGTCTCTCTGAATCCTCTCGTTATTTGAATCCTCTCATTCTCTAAATCAATTTAGGATTTTTGTTTCTCAGTTTTAATTGATCTCAATTGCCAAGTGTCGATCCTATTCAGAGGTATTGACCACATCCCATTGAGCTCTATGTGACAATCAACTCTTAAAATTTACTAGCTCTGTCGTACCATGTAGAATCTGACGCAAGGGATTACCTTGATGTTATAATCGCTTTAGGATTATATCACACCTATTCTCATGGATTTTTATCAATTCTTACATGAAACGTTTTTGCATTTAGAATTCTAGAATTGATATATTGTTGCAATTGCTGCAATTGATATATTGTTCATTTTAGTTTCAGGATTATCACATGGAAAGGGAATATGATGATTTGGATATGGTGACCGATTGTCATGACTTTGATGATACACATGAGAACCTCACACCTATGCCGTTCCTAATCCGAAAAAAAACTAAAATCATGGTTGTGGGACCACTTCACTATTCTGGCGCCATTGAATCCCGCAAATCCAACGGCGAGATGCAATTACTGTACCAGGACTATTTCTACACAACATATTCATGAAGAAACTTGCTCTATGAAATCTTATTACACCGACTGCAAAGATAGAAAGAACGACAACGTAAAGAAGGACCCTTCACAACTGAAAATGATCTTTGACGCAACTTCATCAACTGCTGAGACTAAAGAGGCTATGATAATTTATAGTTATGATGAAAAGTTGCTTAGAAGAGCCATTGCAGAGTGCATCATTCTAGATGAATTTCTATTTTGAATGGTTGAGAATGAAGGTTTTCGTAGGATAGTTAGCCAATTTGAGCCTTGAATTGCGCACATTTGTAAAAAAATGATAAGACATGATGTCATGGCCTTGTATGTGGAGGGAAGGTCAAAATTAAAGGAAACAATGTTGGAGCTCAACCATTGTCTATGCTCGATGAGCGACACTTAGACATTATGTCAAAACATTACATAGATGTGTGTTACTGCACATTTCATCGACCACAATTGGGTATTGTACTAATGCATTATATGCTTTTTCAAACTTGATGATCATGCTGGAACGGGAATTTCAAAGAGCATGGAGGATTGTTTAGGGTGTTGGTGGTGGAGAAAGTATTGACAGTGGCTATTGACAATGCAACCTCAAATCACACAGATGTAGTGCAAAATAGAACATTTTTTCAATTTGATTGTCACATTATCCAACAGCACAAGAATATACAAGTGACTAAACATTTTTGTGAATGCATATTACTTGTTGCATATCCTCATAACTTTTTTCATCAATGTGTGCAGGTCAGATTTAGTGCACACATTCTGAACTTAATTGTGAGCCATGGTGACGTATGTCAGGTCCTCACCAAATCGTCTTGATTCTTTCAAAATGTACATTGTCTGACATGACATAGGGAAGAAGGGGTTGTTAGTTGATGATTTTTGCACTAAATGGAACTCAACTTTTGACATGATTCAGTCCATTTTGGATTACAAAAAAGTGCTTGAGGACAAGATCAATGGGGATAGAAAGTTGTTAAATTATTTAACTCCTGTGGATAAAGATGGTAACTCAAAAGAGAACGACCTTGTTCCTATTGCATATGATTAGGCTCATGTAACGCACCTCTGTACGTTCTTGAAGATGTTCAAGGATGTTACCCTCACATTCTCCGCATAAAAAATTGCGATTGCACATATATTCTTTCAGGTAATAATCTAAAGTTTAAACTTTTTGTTTTTTCCTAAATTTAACTAACTTTATTTATTTAGGAGGTGGCAAACGTACAGTAACAACTCCATATTTATGCATAAGACGAAGATGATGTTTTGCACCTCATGGCCATGGCCATGCAATTCAAGTATCACAAGTATTGTGGAAAGCTCAATCAAATTGATTTGGCCATGTTTCTTTATGGTTGCTACAGTCTTA
Source organism: Pinguicula moranensis (assembly GCA_028565015.1). Lineage (NCBI taxonomy): Eukaryota > Viridiplantae > Streptophyta > Magnoliopsida > Lamiales > Lentibulariaceae > Pinguicula > Pinguicula moranensis. The sequence goes on from JAOWBN010240633.1 coordinate 14,048, forward strand.
GATCCCTGGACAACGATGAAGTGGTTCAGTTATTGGTTTACCAAACTATGTGCAAAGAAGGCAAAACTACTGCTTATAACAAGGTTATGCGGCGTGTTAGAGGAGTCTTCATAGAATATGATAAGATCTGCGATAAATCTTCGTCTTCTAATCCAGCTAGGGCTGGAATGAGTCAGTCATTCTCTGAGTTTGAGAATTTCAAGGATGATATGAGTAATGCATTCAATAATTCAGAGTTTGAAACTTATCTGGAGACCATTTGGTTACTGTGACAGATCGAGCCAGATATTCTAGCTTTGTGGAAGAAGAAGGAATCTATGTATCCAATACTAGCACAAATGACAAGAGATGTACTTGCAATCCTGATCTCCACTGTTCCATCCAAAGCCGTCTTTAGCATTGGAGGTTGAATCTTGTATTCAAACCGTGCTTCTATGACGCCCATAACAATTGAGGCACTGGTATTGACGCAAAATTATGTATCCAAAAAATCAAGACGCATATATACTGTGGGTGTGATTATGGAAGGAGATGAAGGTGATGATATGAATGATGAAGTTGATGCACGTGATTATGAGACAGGTAATTATTCTAAGTTCTATTTATTTCATTCTTTAATTATTCTTTCGTTTATGTTCTAACTTATTTTACTATTACAATGTATGCAAAGTTGCTTCAAAGTCTAGATAGTTTCAAAGTCGTCTTCGAGCTTCTAGTTCTACTATCACTCGGTTTTGATAGTTGATCCTGATAGTTTCAAGAGTTGCGCCATTTTTTCCCTATTTTTTTTTCCTTTTTTGCATTTTCATGTTCATGCAATGAAATGACCAACTGCCTTGGGGGATTTGATTTGATTTTTCATTTTACTAGGAAAACTAAAAGAATAAAAAAACAATAAGAATTTATGAACAATTAATATTTTTTATAAAAAAAAATGGCGGAACTTCCGCCGCTGCTTCCATTTCTGCAAGTTTTTTCCGAAATTGGAATCCGCATTTTGCAAAATATTTGCGTAGTGGAATGCGAAGCCCAAAATGATTTTTCGCATCTCCGGAAGCGGAACACGAGCGGGCTGATGCAGAACTTTTGCATGCACACTCGTAATGTAAGGCATGTTGCTCAGAGTTTTGCTTGAAGGGTGTGAAGGAAAACCAGACACACATACATGTTTTGCCGCACGATTATATATCCCAATAATTTGACTTACTATTGTTTTTGTGATGGAAAATCGACTTATTGGATTAGGGTAGACTTTGGAGTGTAGAACTTGCAATATGCACCTCAAGTTCAAGTGCTTTTAGTATATGCCACTTTTATGAAGAAATTATAGCTTTATCAAAAACAGGAGCACATTATTTACAGTCCACTTGTGTAAAATATGTATAATGCAATTCGATATCTTGGTTAAGGAAAGAGCTGATCAAAATAAATGGATGAATCGGCGAAATAGATCAAAATCGGACTGGCGATGCCCGTTTCGGGTTTGGTTCAAGATTTTCTTGAACTTGAATTGACGGTTAACAAAACTGACTAAAAGCTGCAAAAAATATGGCGGTTAAACGATCAGCGAACCAGTAGGAAATAATAAAAATATATATTTAAAAATAGCGATTGCGGTTCTAGTGGTAGTGGTTCTAGTGGAGCAATACTAAAAAGAATGAGGATATAATAAAACAAATATCTAAAGGACCTAGGTCAACATCAAGTTCCACCTTCGGGGAACTTGATTCTTATCTAACAACTTTCTTTTATGACACGTTCCTTTTTTAAGAAAAAAAAAAAACTTCCTTTAAGGTTGCTCAGGCAATGATGATGAATCATTTGAGTTGAATTTTAATATTCTTGATTGGTGGAGAAGCAAAAAAAGAGATTTTTCGGTGTTATCGATCCAAGAGAAATTTTAGTATGTCTATTTTTTACAGTAGCAATCGAGCAAACATTTAATAAGGGAGGTTACATTCTAGACAATAATCGTGCATCATTTCATCTGATCAACTTAAAATTTCAAACATGCTTGAATGATTAGATAGCGACGAAAAATAGAGATTTAGAACATCAATAGCACGAAGATGAAGATGACCCATTTGACACATTAAAACCAGATAAGGCAGGAGCAAATACAACAAGTCCAAATGAGTTGGATTGATCAACAGGTAATTAAGTAAGTATTTCATTCTTTACAAGAACTACGTTGGCTTTGATTCTTTTATGTATACATATATATACATAAATGATGTATAGACAAATTAATTATAAATGGTTATTCATTTATAATTAAATTCAACCCATTCCCTCCCGAGTTTTTTCCCTCTAACTATTTGAACATAAATATAATGATTATATATAGTTATATATATAGTTCATAATCCATAATCTTATATATAAATTATGGTCCACTACTTTATATAGTTTATATACACTTTTATATATAAAAAATCATATGATGTTTGAAATTTAAAAGACAAAAAAAATTCATAACTTAAAAAAGTTTAATTGCAAATTGATGGTTTATGAACTGTATAACGAATCGAGCCAGATTCTGCTGAATCGGAATTGGAGAATCGGCAACTTCTAGTTGAGGGAAGCCATGCATGTATGTTTCTATCAAAAAATACAATTCAATGTTTAAATTCCATTAGTTCAAACGACTTGTATATAAATTATCCAAAATATTAGAACAAACATTGGCAATATTTCTATTCTTTTTTAAATAAAATATTGGATTAAAAGGAAAATATGTCTCTCCACTAGCACAAGGCTTAGCAATACATGCCCCTAGACTCTACCCTACGGCTTGTTAACTTTTACAACTACAATGCCTAAATTCCACCCCATTACACATATATCAATTGAACCGTATGTTAGGCATACCCCACCTGTCCAGTCGCGTTACTCCTCTTATCTTGCTTGGTCCCAGTATGTATGGGAAATTCCACCAGATCCTTGCTTAGCAAGAAGATCAGCTACGTCGTTTCCTTCTCTAAACTGGTGCATGACATAAAGCCTCAACCCCTGCCTCCGTTCGTAGAAATCCTCCCAGGCCTCCAGCAGCTGCCACGACCTGCACTATCCTTGCACGATCCAGTTTTTCAACAGATCATAGTCCATTTCTAGGATGACATCATGCTAGCCCTGTTGCTGGCAAAACTTTTTAGTCCCTCCGTCGGTGCCCTAAGCTCCGCCTAATTATTTGCCCCTATTCAAAGCTGCACGGAGTATACTTCCAAGCACTTCCCACGCTCATCTCTGATTATCCCTCCACCACTGGCAGGACCTAGGGTTCCTAGGAAGCTACCATCCGAGTTTAGCTTCACCCACACATGTGAAGGCCTTCTCCAGGACACAACTCGGCTTCGATCTTTGACTCTCTAGTTCACCCACTTGCATTTTGAACTTTCTATTAGCAAGCTCAATCAACAAAGCTATCGTTGTTTTTACCTATCGCCAGACATCCTCAATATATTGGAACTTGTCCTGGAATTGCGCCTTGCACCTGTGCAACCACAAAAACCATGTCAGGACTACTGGTAAAATAAATGAGATTAAAACTTACATGGATTCCTTCCCTATCACCCTCTGTCAATGCAACAACCTTTTCCTCCATGACCTAGGCCGCACGAGTATTCTTCTGAACAGGCCTGCTGCAATGGACCACAACGCATCTACGAAATTGTCATTTGAGAGAACGTGGTCCAAGGTCTCCTGGTGCCGTTCTTGGTAGCACTGGCAGGCTAAGACTATGTTAACTCCTCTCCTTATTAGCTGATCAATTGGAAGGCTCCGCTCTGCCATGCTTTCCAGGCACAAATGGACATTTTTGGTGGCAATGATTTGAACCACAACAGCTTCTCCACCTATCTCCACCTGTCTATCCCTAACCACCTCCAAGACAGACTTTAATATGAAACTACCATCCACCGTAGCCTTTCATATGACCCTATCCTTTTCCCCAATATCCCTTGGCGGCTTTAGTGTCATGATCTCTGCTGTAATGGCATCCTCCACAACCCGCACCAATTCTGGTTGGTTCCACTGCCCCTCCTCTGTAAAGTCTGCTACCACAGCCTTTTTCTCGTGAATCTGGTCAACTTTGGCTGCAAGAAAACCTGTTTCCAGTGACATAAACCAAAAAGCAAAGTTCTCACCCCTCAGGACAATCTTGATGTGGTCTTGGACCTCAGTCCGCATTGAAGATGCATACTTCCAAAACCTTGTGTCACCATGTCGAATTTGTCTGTCAAAAAGAGGCTATGTCCGTCAAAAAGATGCTTTGTTCATCAAAAAGATGCTTTGTCCTTAAGAATTTTGCCTTCAAAACCATGTCCAAAGGCTATCCTCAGTTAGAATTTTAAAGCAAACTTTCATGCCCATTGATTTTTGAACTTTCGCCAAATCTCTGACCCCTAGCCCTCCTTCACTAACTAGCTTACATAAGAGCTCCCACCTTTTCCAATGGGCCTTCGATTTTCCTTCCATTCACCCCAGAAAAAAATTACAAACAATCTTTTAATCTCTGTTAAGGCATATTTTGGTAGTTGGAGCACTGCCATGATGTGCATCGGAACTCTTACCATAACATGTTTTGTGAGAGTTAACCTACCTACCTGTGACATTAAACATCCCGCCATCCAGCCAATCATTTTCTGATCTCCCTAGCAGAGGATCCAACATCTCTCTTGTCTGCTTGTTCGTGCTAATTGGCGCCCCGGGTAGGTCATAGGGAATTTACCTTCTTGAAAACCAGTACGCTGTACAATCACTCGCTGCCTTACAAAGCCAATATGCTTGGACATGTACAATGTTGACTTCTCCTTCCAGATGGTTTGACCAGACCAACCACAATATCTCTTCAGCACAACAACCACTGCCTTTATGGATCTCAAATCTCCTCTAGCAACACTAGGAAATCATCCACATACATCATGTGCACGATCATTGGGGCTCCAATGGGATGATAGAACCTGCCAATTTTGTCAACACTATACTCTCTCTGAAGTAGTCGTGACAAGGTATCTTGGACAAGTATAAACAGGTATGGGGATATCAGATCCCCCTAACTGAGCCATTGGATAGCCTCAAAAAAATCCACGGCAACTCCATTCATTTGCATAGAGAACCAAGGGCCTTTCACACACTTCATCACTAGCGCCACTGACTCTTCATTGAAGCCTTTCCCTCTCAGAACAGCCTCTATAAACAACAAGTTCACCTTATCATATGCTTTGGCCATATCCAGTTTAATTAGAGCATTTCCTCCATCCTGTTTTTGGTTGAGTGAGTGTACTGGTTCTTGAGCTAGAATAATATTCTCAAAAATTGACCTATCTTTGACAAAAGGTCCTTGTTCCTCGGACACAAGAGCCTGTTCGGTAGAATCTTCGAGAATACCTTGTACACCACAATACAAAGGCTAAATTGTCTAAAATTCCAAAGGAAGTTGGATGCTCCACCTTTAGAATCAGGCTTATGAAGCTTGAAGTGAAGATTCTAGGCAGGAAAGAACTAGAAAACACATCCCTTATAGCTTCTACCAAATCCCTCCCAATGATAGACCTGTCTGCTTGAAGAAATCTGCTCCAAACCCATCCGGGTCTGGCACACTGTTCTTTGGGATGGTCCACAAGGCAACGTTGACCTCCTCTTTCAACCGCATATAATCATTCTCCACTTGTGTCAGCTTGCTTTCAAAAAGATCCTCTAGCTCTGCGGTAGAGCAACTTGCTATTGGCACTGGCGTGGTCATAACTCCCTCAATGTGAGCAGCTGCCGCTTCGTGAACTGCTTGTACACTTGTGATGCACATGCCATCTTCTAAAATCTCAACCACTATTGTGCTTTACCCGCATTGTGGAGTGGAAAAGCTTTTGTGTTTCTTTTGTCATTCCTCATCCATTCCTTTTTTGCCAACTACTCCAAACGAATTAATTCCCTGCTTTCTATGGCTTGTAGCTGTATCAACGTCTCCATGTACTCTGCTTCAAAATTTTCTGCGGTAACTCCCTGCATTTCAAGTTCTAACCTCTCCACCTTTGTGTCCAGAAGCTGTATTGTTGATCAATTCTACCAAATACCTCCTTATTCTAGACACGAAAAGCATTCCACATAAGTTTCAGTTTCTTTCCCAGTGTGTGGATGCTCATTTGCCCCTGGTAACTCTGCCAGACCCTCGATACTAAAGGATGGAAATCACTAGTTGACGTCTACATATTTTGCTATTTAAAATGTCTCTTCCCATACATCGCATTCTGCTCTTCAAGTTGCAAAAGTATGGGGAAGTGATCCGAGGATTTCCTCGGCAGCAAACTGAAGAAGCTGTGAGCCTTTCATTCCAAAAAACAGCAGTGACCAATACCCTATCCAACTTTCCCATGCCCTACCCCGTCCCTTTTGACCATTAAACCATAAGAACCTCTCACTACTGGCCTTTAGGTCCATGAGGGCACAGGCGCTAATACAATTGTTGAACTCTTCCATAGGAGAGGCCGACCTCTTCCCCTCCCTTCCTCTTCTGATTTGACCTAAGGACATTGAAATCTCCAACCACAACCCAGAGTCCATTCTTTGACTGCTGCGCATCAACCAGGTACAACCACAGTTCTTGCCTCTTGCCCGGCATGCATTTCCCATATACAAAAGAGACCTGTATCTCCACCCTGTCCTTCTTCCGAAGCCCAGTTATTGCTTGTTCGTGCAAGCTGAGAATTTGGAAATTTGTGTCCTTATTCCAGACAATCCACAACTTACCTCCCACCTCCTCATGGGATTGAAAATTAGGAAGATTTATCTGCTTCGCTAGCCCTGCCATCCTGGGTTCCTAATTGAAGGGTTTTGCGATTGCAAAATTGTAGATTGATGACTACATGATCCATCTGTGCAGGTGACGCCGAGCTTTCCGGATTCCCCTACTATTCCCAAAAAGGACTTGAGGTATCATCCGCGCCTCTAGTTAAACCTTAACGAAACCTAATCAAAGGATCAGACTCTCTAGCTTGCTTTCAGTTGTACTGTCCTTCTGCCGGACTTCTTCCTAGATTTTGGGGAACCCTCGTACCCTCTCGTTTGCTCCTAATGGGAATAATCCGAGTCATAAACTTTAAATACTCCAGGTTCCCTGCCACTTACATCGCCCTTTGACCGCGATTTCTCCTGCTCTTCAGTCTCCTTGGTCTCGTCCCAGAAACAACCAAGACTGCCTTCCGTCGCCAAATATATGTTGAGGTGCTCCAATGTCAGCTCATCCCGGTCCTCCTCCACTAACCCAGTGTGAAGGCCCTCCGCACCTGTGCTCTCCTGATGCTCCTAAGAGATTTTCGAGTTCTGCGCTAGGCGTACATCCTTTCCCTTCAGTCTCTTTTCCTTTGACCTTTTCTTGTAAAGCACATCACACTTTTGTCCTTGGGTTCCCTCACTGAATTTTCTAACAAACATTCTTCGTCTACTGTTTCGATTAGTGAGCCGCCTTCGCGCACTATCCCCAATTTCTCCAACCCACTCGAAACATTCCCAGCACTTCCCCCTTGCCTAATTATGGAACTTCCGAAATCATGACTTTTATACCTTTCTCTTGTCATTCCTATCTCGTTGTCGGCTTGACTTATTTCGTATTGCACGGAAATGCCCAGTCCAACCACGTGTTCTGTCATACAGTGACCAGCCAGCTAACCTGTGCCGACATTTACCCGACCTGGGTCCACCACCCTGTCCTTTGCGAAAGATGTCGAGCCTTTGTCAAGTTGCTAGATGCCACCTGAGATCTGACTTGCAGCGATCGAGGGACTATTCCTAGGGACCTCTGATGCCTGTTGATCCCTTGGCGATCGTTGGCCCTGGCCGACCTATCCAAGCTCCGGCCAGTTACTTGGATTCATATCTTCCTCCGTCATCTTTTCCGGTGGCTTCATCGTAGGCGCTATGCTTCCTGCCTTCCTCCATTGTTTTGGTTCCTCCCATACCTGGATAGGGTAGCATTGTCCTTGTACCGCCACATTGTACCACGACGCCACTAATGCCGGATTACTCTTCCGAATCAGTAGCCTTGCTCGGACATAATCTTGATTTTTACACCCCTTTCCTCGACCTGTATAAGTTGGCGATATCCGTTGTGACCTCCGTGAAAAAAAAATGCTCCAACCAACAAATCACCGGCACACTTGTGAGCGAAAACCAAGCATCACTGTAGTCAGATTCCCAACCCAAATGCTATTCAGAGATCGCAAAACCCTCTCACACTTTCCACCTTCTCAAATCTCACGAATCCAAAATGGCCTCCCGTCTTATCCACCTTCCGTGGTATGGAGACCCTCCTCACAAATCCCACGTCCTAGAAAGCGATTTGCATCTCCGATTCCGTCCACTTTGGCAGGAAGTTAGAGAAGAAAAAGACACCCCCTCCTCACGTTCTAATCCAATTTTGCATGCCACCTCTATGCACCTCCTTTTTGTTTCATCTGCCTCGCTTGTCTTCCTTCCAAGTCCTTCCACGGCCTCGCCATGGGCTCAATCCCGTTTGGCATCTGCTCCACCGTCTGGAGTTGACCCGCCTCAACATTATTCGTAGCGCCATGGGCCGCAATTGGCTCCTCAGCGGCTCCCAAGGAACCTTGGTTCTCAATGACAGGGACGAGCACACCGGGCCCTTGAGTGGTATCCGGCAGACAAAGATTCACCTCCACTTCCCCATCAGCCTAAGCCGACAAGGTTGGGTGCAAGTGTGTGCAATGTGCGCGTGTTATTTTTTAGAGAGTACCAATAACAGATAACTTAGAAAGTTTGTTAACCAATGTATTTTAGATTTCTATTCAGCGAGTAGAAAAGGAGTCCTTTTTGGAAGTAGAACGATTTTTATCTCTAATTAATTATCTTATGTTCGGTTAATTGAACTGTCGTGATAGCCTTTGTACTAACATGTGGTAACTATCACACTGGGGCGGATGAATAATCCAGGTCAAGTGAATTAAATTCATTTAACTCAGATCATTGCAATTGATTCAGGGGCCTATCACGATATCATGAGAACCGACCGGATTTAAAATCTACTAAGAAAGCAGGCATGAAGAAGAGCTTGTAATATATATAATTAATTCACAGCGAGAACAGCAGATCAGTTTTCATAAGCATGCCTCCTGCAGATTCCCACCGGATGCTCTTAGATTTCCACCAATTTTTCTTACATAAAGGTTTGCATGCACAATGTATGACTTCTGTACCAGGAGAAAGAAAGGTAGGATAACCTAAAGAAACATCCATCATTTGTCTCCGGCATGTAGAATTTTTCCATTATTCTCTACAATGTGCGGGTGAGTAGACGATCATGAGACGGAGATCAATGTTCAAAATTTTAGGCTACACACCTGCAGTGTCGATGAAAAATGGAGGAAGGTGATGTTCCAATACGGCCAATAACTCTCTCTTATGTCCCGGTTCGTCTAACACCAGCCCTCCGAGCATTCTAGCTGCCTCCACAAGCTGGCCCCTGTGTCGCTGTGACAACAAGTTGCCTCCAGCCCTGATGCATTCTCTGTAGAGAGGTAGGTATGCTATTGCCACTCTCAGCTGGGCCGGGAGATTACTCAAACAGATTGGCGAATTGCCCCACTTTAAAATCTGGACGATGTTTGAAAAATGCAACTCTCCTTCTCTCAGTCCATCAAAGAAGGCCTTCTCGGACCAATGCTCTTGAAGAAAAGTCCTAAGCTCAGGAGCAACCGCTTCATCGTTACAAGTAGCGATGCTTTCAGCAACCGAATAAGTTGCAGCTGGATCTCCTAAAAAATCAGAATGCAGGAGAAATGCAACCCCATCAAGGGACCCACAGCTTCTTTCACCAGCAGCCTTGAGAATTTCAATACTAAG
>JAOWBN010240634.1:0-12081 GCA_028565015.1 Pinguicula moranensis
CCCGTGTGATAGGGCCAATCATGAAGCTTTGTGACATTCATTGTGCCTTATTGATTGATTGCATACACAGAGTATTGCTCAAATAAAATTAAAACGTTGATCTCATTGCATAATCCATCGTTACAAAAATATATCCTTATTCTTTACAAGATGTAATCAAACCCTACGTAATCCTAGACTCATGATATAAGCTCTAAACATATCTCTAGGAATTGGTTTGGTCATCGGAATAGCAATCATCCTGTTAGTAGAAATATACTTAATACTGATATCAGCTTTGTTGACAACGTCTCGAACAAAATGATATCTTCTTTGGATGTACTTTGTCTTCCTATGGAATTTGGGATCCATAGCAAACTGTATTGATGCAGTATTGTCGCAGTTTATTTCTACAGGATCATCGAGCCTTAGAGTCAAATCGAGATACTGTAGAAAGTTTCTAAGCCATAGTGATTCTTGCACTGCTAGGCTGCACGCAACATATTCTGCTTTCATAGTTGACAAAGCAATACAGTCTTACTTTTTACTGCACCAAGATATAGGTCCTCCACCAAGGACAAAAACCTATCCTAAGGTTGACTTGAACTCATCCAAATCGTCTCCCCAATAAGCATCCGTGTATCCTTTTAACCGAATGTCTCCCCCTTGATAACATAGAACTAGATCAGTAGTTCCACGGAGGTAACGAAAGATCCCCTTGACTGCTTGCCAATGAGCAGGCTCCGAGTTGCTTTGATAATGGCTCACCAGCCCAACCGCGAAGCAAATGTCCGGCCGTGTACATAACATGGCATACATCAAACTTCCTATGGCACTAGCATAATTGCTCATTTCTTCTTTTTCCTTATCATTTTTTGGGCATTGATCGAGGCTTAATGCCAAACCCTTATCAACAGGGGTGTCAACGGGCTTAGAGTAATACATCCTGAATCGATCAAAGATTTTATTTATATATGCTTGTTGAGACAAACCCAACATTCTCTTAGAACGACTTCTGCATATCTCTACGCCTAGGATGTACCTAGCTTCACCCATATCCTTCATCTCGAAGACGGAGGATAGCCACTGTTTACTTGTGTTGATCATACCCATGTTGTTCCAGCCAGTAGTATGTCAACGATATATAAGGAGAGAAACATAATTCCGTCCTTTGTCCTTAGAATATACACGCAGTGGTCTTCATCTATCATGGTAAATCCATACGAAGTGATTGACTCATGAAGTCTGAAGTACCACAATCTAGAAGACTGTTTAAGACCATATATGGATCTCTTAAAATGTCATACCTTGTCATCTTATCCTGCTGAGACAAACTCAACAGGTTGAGCCATATAAATTTCTTCCTCAAGTATTCCGTTAAAGAATGCAGTCTTTACGTCCATTTAGAATAACTCGAGATCCAAATGGGCAACCAAGGCTACAAGTAGGCAAATAGAGGCAATTCTCACCACAGGAGAAAATATCTCTTCGTAGTCTACACCCTTGATTTGGGTGAAACCTTTCGCCACGAGTAAGGCTTTGAAATTTTCAATTAATCCATCCTCACCACGCTTAATTTTGAATGCCCGTTTGTATCCAATTGGTTTTCAGCAATGTGGTAGATCAATAAGTTCCCAAACCTCATTCGTTTGCATTCAGTCCATTTCATCCTTCATGGCACTTAGCCATTTTTCTCTATCGAGTGAGTCTATAGCCTCTTGATAAGAGGTGGACTCTTCTATCTCCAAAGGAGCGTAGAAGAATACGTTTTCCTTGATCTAAAAGTATCGTTGAGGAATTTTTCTGCGTTCAATCCTTCGGATAACAGAATTTTCTTCTTGCCTTTGTAAGGGTCTGCTCTCACTATCCCTTGTCTCGTGGTCACATTATCATTTAGAGAACGAATCTCATTTGGCATGAGAGTTTGAGGACTAACCTATCTATCATGTTGATCCTCATTGTCGTTATGCATGAAACGTGGAGGACTTATCTCTCTTTCATGTGGCAAGTTCCCACCTCGAAAAAGTGGGATTACACTATTCTTGGTGGATTGAAACATATTCTCCCCCACACCAAGAGATACTGACGAATCTTGTTGCAACTCATACAACTGACCATCCTATTTTATTTCTCCGATAGTTGGGAATTGATCCTCAACGAATTGGACATTTCAACTGTCAGTTTCAGTCATGCCCTTATTCGGGTGTTCGCCGAATATCACATATCCGTTTGAATGTTCGAGATAACAAATAAACACCTTCTTTGTTGCTCTTGGACCAAGTTTGCCATGCTGATGGGTTTGGTTATGCACATAGCCTGCCGCACCCCATGGTCGCATATGCTCTAAGATTGGCTTCCTTCCATTCCGTAACTAATACGGAGTGGTGTACACACTCTTGCTTGGTACTTTATTGATGATGTATGTTGCCATGAGCAACGCATCTCCTTAAAAGTTAATGGATAAGTTGTCCTGCTCTATCATAAACCTAACCATATCAAGCAAGGTGTGATTCCTACGTTCCGCAACACTATTTTGCTGCGGGATATAAGGAATGGTAAGTTGCCTTACTATGCGCGATCAGTTAGAAGAATCTTAACTCTTCTGTCTAACTGGTTGTCTACTTCTGCTACGTAGCTTCTGAACACATCAAGTGCTTCGTGGCGATGAGACAACAGATACACACATCCAAAATGTGAGTAGTCGTTTATAAATGTGATGAAATAAGATGCCCTATGGCGTGCTTTCAAGCTCATGGGTATACAACCGAACCAACGTTTTTTGCAGGAATGAATACCACTGATATTCCCTCACTACGATCAGTGGTATTCATTCATGCAAAAAACGTTGGTTCGGTTGTATACAGGCACCCATGAAGTGCGAATTTCATAAAGATGTAGAAACCATTCATTCTCTTCTAAATTATACTCGGTCATCAGATTCTTCCACTGTTCCTCGAAATCAGCCTTTGTATAAGTAAGACGGAGACATGTTTTCATTGCTTTTTTGAAAGTGGATTTATTGTAATACACATGCTATAATTTTTTAACAAACTTCTTCTTGATATGCCAAAGGCACAAACGATGTCGGCTGTTGGGAATTTTTTTGACAATGGCTCCCTTCATTGCCAAGTCCTGATCGGTAATAATGGACGTCGGAGGCTTTCCGCCCATGGCCTCCAACCACGTCTCAAATAACCACAAAAAGCTTTCTTCAGTTTCATCCTGCAAAAGTGCACACCCAAACTGTATCGACTGAGAATGATCATTCACCCCGGTAAAAGAAGCAAAAGGCATGTCGTACTTATTTGTGCGATACATAGTATCAAATGCAATGACGTCCCCAAAGTACTGATAAAACATCCGTGATCTAGCATCCACCAAGAAGAAGTTGGTTGTTCTACCATTATCATCACATTGCATTGAATAATAAAATTGGGGATTCTCAGCTTGCTTTTTCCTGAAATAATTTAAGACAGCTTGTGCATCCCCCATCTCTAGCTCCCTGTGCCTTATATCTCTTAAGTGGTTATAACAATCTCGTTTATCAAAACCCAAATTGGCACCACCAAATATAGACGGGAGTTTTGCCACTCGCAAATTTTTTCTATGAAATGCTTCGGTTAAATCCTTAACCACTGTTGGCATATTTGAAGGGCAATTTGATTATTGGCCTATTTTTTTAGGGTACAAAAAATGATATATATATATATATATATAGCGGAATATTCGCTAAAAAATGACCATAAACCGTTACCGTTATCGCTATGTTAGCCGAATCGAAAAGTTATCCGCTACCATTATCGTTACCGCCTTTAATGGTAACGATAACGGAATTCCATCAATTCCGTTTTCCGTTATCCACCCCTAGAATTTATGCAGGGTTTATCTTATCCTATCCCACCTTTAGCTAATTTGTCAATTTACCCTTTTACCATTACAACACTCGATTATTATCAAAGTATCAAATATAAAAATCCAAACTTGGGTGATTTCCCTACCCTACCAAAAATTACCAAATCGAGATTTCTCCTCCTTGTTTGAACGCAATTCTTCCTCAGCAACAAAAATCTTCACGGCAGCAAGTTTCTCACTGTGGTACTGCAAATGGATTCTCTGTTTTCTCCACTTTGGGGAATTTTGGGAGTAAAGGTTGTTGAAAGACTTCATTACTAGTCTCAATTTCTGAAAAATGCTAAAAAGTAGAAAATTTACATTCATTTGTGATTGCAAAGCTTAATGGTTGACCGTTGACTTTTTTGTTTTCTTTGTTCTTATTGCTTTTGCTTATGATTTTAGTTCACTGCTTCAGTTTTGTTGTTTGTTTGTTTTTAGTAGTTTTTTTAACTGCAAATGGAGAGCTTAATTTCCTTTTAGGGTTTTTAATGAATTCATAAAAGTGTTTACGAGGTTTTGTGGTTATATTGGTGAAAGTCATTGTTTTCTTTTAGGCGAAAGTCATTGTATATAATAAGTATTGTATCTTTTTTCTCTGCTATTATCCTGGTTCCAAATTTCAGGCTGGGCCTGATGACAGTTTGAAGGAAGCTGCTTTGAAGATTTTGCACAATGGTGTTGCCAATAATCCTGTACTTCATTCTTCCTCAGTTAATGGCTCAAATCCTCATTTGCTGCATCTGGCTTCACTTTTGGGGATACTGAAATGTAAGGCAAAAGAACCAACCACTTCTGTGTATAAGCCTACAAGTATATCTGGAATGCTTGTGAGGTATAGTGCTCACATATCAAACATTCTTTTGCGTTATAAATATCAGCATAGTTTTAGGCGTGTTATCTGCGTGTGCTCATGGTGGCCTAGTTGCTGGTATGCCTGAATCTGGAATATGGCTGCATGGTAGATCTATTCTGCCGTGCAAACCAGATTGAAGTTATTAGGATAGTTAAGAACTTGAGAGTTTACATAGACTGTCATGAAGTTACAATTACTATAAGTAAATTGTATCAAAGAGAAATTATTGTAAGGGAACGGACCGGATTCGCTTCCACAGGTTTGTTAATGGAGTCTGTTCTTGCAAGGATTTCTGGTGAGTTCCAGTAACTGAATTACCTAAAGTTCCAAATTTAGAAATAGAGAAGTAGCTGTAGAAACAAAACTAAAGAATTCTAATAATTTGGCCTTTTGATCATGCGCGGGCTTGGGTGGGGTGGGTGCTTCAACAAAAAATAATAATTAAATCAAACGGAAAACATATATTCAGTTCAAAAAGCTTACCAATAAGTGGAGGGTATTCTGGTAAATGAACTTAATTAATCAGCTTCACGAGGCAATCTGACAGATTCAGCTTCGTTAACAAACGAGGGACTGCTCTTATCCGAAAAATTGAATGACCACTACCAAACATCGTACATAAAAAAATATCCCAATTTTAACCCACAGTTGTCCGCGAAGCCGAATAGTCCATATCCAACTACCAAACGGATCCTAATCAAATTTAAGGGATTACCTTCAGGAGGTTTGTAATCCGTTTTCTCACGGGAACAACGAATCTCGGTGACCAGCAGTAGAAGTCGGAAGATGAAGGTCGAATTCGAAAGAAAATAATACGGAAAGGAAGAGAAGAAATATCAACTTAATTGTAAAACGTAGAAGACAAATATGAAAGTCGAAGTCAAATGAGCATTTTTGTTATGTTTTTTTTCTTTAATTTTTAATACAAAACGGGCAAGTGGGCTAAACTTGCAGGCTCAAAATTTGAGCCCAAGATTGCACCGTCAAAAAATGGATGGCCAGGCTCGCCCATTTTGCTCAGCATATCTGCCATCGCTCGTTTCAAAATAGGTGTGTCCAGCCCCTTCACCTATTTCTAGCAGGCAGATCGGGCCAGGAGCCAGGACCATTTCGCCTGGCATGTTTGCGTCCTTCTAGGTGAAGTTAATCATTTCATTCCGGGCAGCAGCGGAGGAAGGAGACCTATGGGGGCCACAACTTTTGTTTTTAAAATAAATTATATGTTGAGTATTAAAAGAAATTAAAAAAAATATATGTATTTTTAAATCCATTTTTTTTCAAAATTATCATAGATCTCCCCCCAAAATAAATAATAATAATAAATAAAAAAATTTGATCCCTTGGGTTTATATTTCTGACTCTGTTTCCAAGTTGGTTGAAAAATAAAAATTTTCAAAAAATCATTTTAAAAATACATATTTGAATAAATAAAATAATATTAATTCCAAAAATAATTATGATGTTAAGAAAATTCTGCAGACTAATGGTTTGAAATCATTTTTATCATTGCCTTATTGCCGATTGGATAAAAAATATATTTCTTAATGTAAGTAACTAGACAAACAACCCCAACGGGTTGCCTTGGTGGTCTAGAAAATCCCCATAAGTCTCTCACCTATAGTGAGGGGGTTGTGGGTTCGATACCCATCAGACGCAAGACGTTGAGGCCAGACACCGGTTTTATGACAGGGCTTGCCCAGTTCAACCGTTGACTCCCTACCTGGAGTGTCGTACGGGTAGGGTCCTGGACTAGTCGGCGATTAGCTGGATACCATGGTTTCCAAAAAAAAAATGTAACTAGACAAACTGCTCATTACAACAATTAAAACTCAGAATGAAGGGTTTGCCTGAAATTCGCGTACGTAATAAAACTGTGTCACGATTTATGTCATAAATCATGTCAACGGAACCGTCCCCATATATAAAAGCTACCAAGTGCAATAGTTACTCAAATAGTTGCTTTGTATCCTCAAGAAAAAATCCACCATATAGCTCTTCTTATACAAGAAGTATCTGAAATGGTAAAAAGCATTGTAAACGAAATTAAAGTAAAGTACAGAAGTAGTAAAACCTAATAAATTCTAGATTTTACAGTACAAGATTTAAAAAAAAAACAGTAACCCATCACAATAAATCTTCCTTCAAGAATCAAGAAATACTACTAAATAAATGAAACTTCTTTTTTGAAAGGCAAGTATGATTTTTATTAGATAGCACCAATTCTGGTGAATTAATATTTACACCTTATAAAGAAGAAAAAAGGAAAAAAGAGAAAAGAACAAAAACCGAAGAAGAAAGGAAAAAAAAAGATAGGGTGCGTTTGGTATCGTGGTTCTGGATGGATTAAGGGTTAAGTGGTGTAGCGTAGCGTTACCCAATTTTAACCCTTGTTTGGTGCCCACGCACAAAAACACCATCGATCCACGGGGTTACTCCGTGACCCGGGATCGAGCATGGTTTTCGCGTCGATTTTTATCCGTTCATTTTTCGTGTATTACTCGATCCATTAATTATCCATCGTGGCAGATGACCTAAATACCCTTCCAAATCAATTAAATTACAATACCACCTGATATAAAAACCTTTCAAGTCCTAATCGATCCTACATCTCAAATCCATCATGCGAAGAGCAACAAGGAGAAACAGAAGGAATAACTCCATGATTCCTGTAGTGGTATTTTTTTTATTTCTGTTCTTCCTTTGTTGGTCTTCTTCTCGAATCTTTTCTTTCGTGGTTCAGTTTGCGAGGTTAATCGGGCCGACGATGTTGGAGGCATCCAAGCTTCGAGTTTTGTTTGTTGTAGTTGATTGGAAGAATCATCATCATCCTGTTCGTCGATCCCAAAATAAGGATAGATTGATTAAGGAATTGTTCATATCACTTTTGCATCCAAGCTTCGAGGCATCCACGATTCATATTTTCATCTTCTTGTTCATATCACTTTTGCTGCAACCATAGACTCTTTGGAGCATAGATTGATTAAGGAATTGTAATGGCCTCGTATCTCAGTATTTCGTCGATCCCAAAATAAAATTGTATCTGAGGGATTTAATGAAAAATGGGTGGGTGGCGACGGCGGCCGGAAAGTGGGTTGAACAGTGCGACGGCCCGAAGACGACGACGTGTTTAGGAATTCAAATTAAATTGAATTTTTTATATCAGAGGTCAGAGGGTATATTCGGTAATTCAGATAGATTTAATGTTCTATAGACGATCGTTCAATCCTAAACCTCCCAAACAAAGAATGACATCTAAGCCCTAAACCCCGACTTTGGTACCAAATAGAGGTTTACACATTTGGGACGAAATTAATCCCCACATTTATCCCGGTAGATGGAAAAAGGTTACCTCCTACCAAACGCACCCAAATTGGGATTGAATCTCCTATGGCGTAACGTTCTTCTGTGGGTGCAGTGGAGGTCGCGGTGATGCTGTGTCATCCTCTCTCAGTCTAGTGGACGCGGTTGATTTCATGGAACGTTCGTGCTCTAGCAGGTATTGCCTTTGCCGTGTCGCCCCTGCCTTTGCATGCCTCCTGTATGTTCCCTATTAAGCAAAAACCCTGTGATTTCAGTGTTCCTTGCATTTTCCTATTTGAGCTTTGATTACACATTCTGATTTTCCTCTACATGCCATCCATGTATCGCTTGCAAAGAAATATGTTCTTTTGCTGTCAAAATTAGTACCGAGATGCTGTGATTGCCCCTGAATTGTGCTCATTCCATTGATCCATTCTGTTTATATCCCCACTGATTCTGATTTTTTGCTATATACATGGTTTGCCAGCACTTCTTACCGCTCTATCATTAGGCAAATTTACGGGTTTCTAAACAAGTCGCTCAAACTATATTTGTCTAAGATTTTTTGCTTTGAATATTTCCCAAAATCTGATATGAATTCTCTCTATAGTTTCTCCTTCCCGTGGCACAATTTATTGGAAAATGCTTCTGTTTCGTGCGCCCCATATCTACCAACATACTACCATCCAAATTATTTTCCAAGTATCTTCATCTTTCCTCCTTTTTAACATTCCCAGGTACTGCATGAAGTTTGATAGTGGTTCTTGGTGTAAGACGGTTTTATGTCCTCCAATCCAGTTATAACAGAATTTCCAAACCGTATTTGCAAAAGCACAAGAGAAAAAAAGGTGAGAAACTGATTCTGAATCTTTATTGCAAAGGGTGCATCTGTTATCCTTGTTTATGCCCTGGCTGGGATTCTTTGTTGTAGTATTCTCCATCCAAAAGTTATTTTTTTACGGGTGAGTGTTTGCTCCAGATTGTAATAAGATAATTCTTTTCATTTGATCTTGCTCTTGTGTATATTCTGATTTCTTTATATGGTGATTTTGCTGAGTACGTGTATGCAGACTCCTTATTCCATTTCCATGGATCAACTCTCTTGTTTGTGATCGTTATCTTAGACACCTCTATTATGAGTTGATTTTGTAATTCTTGGTCTTGGTGTGTTAACATTTTTTCTTATCCCCATGAGAGGGTATAATTGCCCTGTTCCTTCGTAAAAATCTTTTGACAGATTAGTTATGTGTCTGCCTCATCACCTACTTGTTTTTTGTGTTCCCCCATAGGCATTCCATCAGTCTATTAATTTTCAGGAGTTGTCTTCACCATGTGGATTGTTGAGACGGGGATTGAGATGACCCCTCAAATAAAATACATCTATAGAAGTCCTAGAATCTACTTCCACAAGCTCTCATCTGCATTCTATAATAGCTTCCATCCACTTTTTTCTTGTCTGGGTGTCATTAAAATTTGGAATATCTTTAATTCCTAAGCCCCCATCCTTTTGTTCTTGGCATATGTCCTCCTATGCTACCCAGGGTATCTTTATGGTATTTTCTTGTGAATCTTCCCAAAGAATTTTTTTCAAATATGAGTATTCCTCTTGATAACTGTCTTTGGAGCCTTATATGTGGACATGTAGTATACCAGTAGGTTTGTTAGAACAGCTTCGAGTAGAACTAGCCTGCCTCCAAAGGTGAGTTGCTTATGTTCCCAACTATTCCGTCTCATATTTTCCACTAATGGATTCCATAGTCTGCATCTCGCTGGATTATCACAAAGTGGTAACTCGAGATAGGTGATTGGTAGTGATTCAACTTGGCAATTTAACTCTTGGCAAACTCTAATAATTCCGACTGTTGGATGTTTACCCCTATAAGTTTGATTTTGTTGAAATTGACTTGAAGACCATTGACCAACTCTAGGCATTTGAGTGTATGCTTGTCTCTCATAGTTTCATCTCCAAATATTAGTGTGTCATCAACATATTGTAATTGTAGGATTTTTTCTACTCCTAAGGAGAATCCTTTCAGTCATCCTTATCATAGCTTTTATTTTATTAGGTAACCCTGTCTTAGTCCTTCGTTGCTTGAATTCGCTTGTTGAGGTGCGATTTACCATAATGGAAATCATTGGTGTTGAGATACATTCATTTATCCATTCATTCCATATGCTATTGAAACACATTTTTTGTTTTTCATCTCCATAAGAAAATTCCAATCTACTGAATCAAAGTCATTTTTGAAATCTACTTTGAACATTATACACCTTCCGTTAGTCTTCTTTGTCATACCTATTATCTTATTCCTACAAATCTAAATAGATGAAACTATCATTTGAAATATAGACCTATAAAAAATATATAAAATATAGGCCTCATTGAGAAGATTGAGTTTTCTACATATTTTAATTTAACTAGTAAAATTTTTAATTAATAAAGTTAAATTATAATTGTTTTAAAACAATTTTTTTAAGACCTAGGGGGCGACTGTCCCCTGCCCCATGAGATGTCACCTCTGCCTTGGTGGGGGGCACAAGCTCCCTCGTCCCCACCGACACTCCCCGACTCTGCCCCGGTTTTACAAAGATGGTATTTTTTTAAATATCATTTTAGATCATTATATGGTGTCCATCACTCAATATTACGAGTTTTTAAGAGTTTACTATACTATAAAGATGTGCTACAAGGGCTTAAATTACGGGATTGATCAATCTCTTGATTGCTGAATTGTCCAACTATCAAATTGATTTAACAATTTTTTTTATTGGAAAACAATAATGTTATTTATGACCATCATCGCCCCCACACCCTCAATCAAAACTGGAAATTATATAGGGATGTCCATACGGGTAATCGGTCTGGGTCTTGGCCATGCCCAGACCCGTCCCAAAAATAAATGGGACAAAAAATTTGGTCATATTTTTGTCCTGAATATCTGAATTCTTGCAATTTTTGGGAATTCGGGTAACGGAACGGGTCAAGTTTTGGGAATTCCCGCATACTCGAAGTCTTATGCATAAACATGGGAATTTGGTCTAGGTAATGACCATACCCAAATTCATCCTGAAAATAAACGGGACTAGAATTCTGGTTCCGTTCTCGTTCCGATATCCGAATTTTCCCAATTTTTGGGAATTCAGGTAATGGGTCGGGTTTCGGGTTTTCGAGAAAAACCGAAACCGTTTGACCACCCCTAAAATTGTATTACAAAATTGTGTTCCCCGACCTTACCCCTTATCCACCCCTCCCATTCCCCCTCCCCCAAAAGTATCAATTTGTTAGTACAATTTTTTTGAAAAAAAATTTCATGATACGAAAAATATTTTTCAAATGTTTAATGTATGTCCATTTTTGTCCGCGGGAAATAGAACATGTAATTATGTAGAATCAACATTTGTTAAGTTTTCTCTATCTCCTCCCACACTGCACCCCCACACTACACAATATCCATAGTAGGGTTGAGTAAATATCCGGATAGTTTTCGGTATTACCAAAAACAACCGGTTACCATTATCGAAAAATCAAAATAAATCAGTTTTTCAATATTATGGTACTATAACGGTAACAATTTTACGTTATCGCTAATTTATGGTACGGTACAGTAAAATGCCAATTACCGTACCATAATATAGTTTGTTCTGCCCTATTAATTTTTTAACCTCAGTATACTCTACATTTGTATTATGCAGAGATTGAAGAAAACCCACAGAACATACTTGAAGGGTCGAAAATGACACATTGATTTGAATTTATTTTTGGTGTTCATTAAGTTAATGACACATGTGCGGGTTGGGCCTATTTTGAAAACGGGTCATGCGGGTTAGGCCCGTTTCTGAAAATGGGCCATGCGAATTTGGCACAGTAACCCATAAAAATATTATTTTATTTTATTTTATTTATATTATTAATTTATTTTTAATTTATAAAATTTTAACTAAAGAAAATTCATTTTCTACTTAATAAAGTTGAAAAATGGGATTTGAGTAAATGAGTAAGGGGAGTAGAATATTTATAGGAACAAGTGAAAGAAACTTTTTGTGTGAAATCCGTG
>JAOWBN010240655.1:0-12081 GCA_028565015.1 Pinguicula moranensis
GTACAGGTTAGGTACATGGAATTTGGTACTCTATGTACCAATGGCCTAATGATGTGTGATATGAAAGCCAAGTGGAAGGTTGTTTCCAACCATCCTGGCATACAACTCAACTCACTCAACGTACTCAATATATTATCAACTAAGTTGGTGTCTGAGGGGGTAAGATGTACGCGGCCTTACCCTTATAATTATACAAAGAGGCTGTTTTCATTGGGACCCAATATGAATTGCGTCAAATGTATCGAATTTCAGCCACTTCACTAAATAAAAGCACTGGAATTTAATAGAGCCATTTTACTTTAGTCCATTATTAGCAAAAAGCTAGAAGAATTGTCAATGATGACTCTTCCAACTCCATTTGCAATGGACACTACAAATGTAAGGTCATTTAGTACAAGTACCTGGTCGTTTGTCTCAGAAGGATTGTTAGGAATGTAAGGTTGAAACTACAAATGTAAAGGCCTCCAAGATGTAAGGCAAGGAAAAATATGTTTACTAAAAATGCATGAATGCTGAATGAATGGCGCTACATATACATCGAATGAGTATACTGCATTACTCTAGAGGCAGGGACCTATCAGCATTGTACGGATATGCAGGGAGAGTAACTGATGATCTAGATACTTGTAGAGGAGGGAAGAGGTGCTCTGTTTTCTTGAAAGGGGGACTAGTATATTTCTGCTCGACCGGTTCCGGACTCTATTCATTACAAAGATAGCTCACCTGACATGAAGAAGCTGTGTACCAATATTTCTACAAAAACAAATATTGATAAGTTGACAGTCATGATTATATACTTTGGTGAAGAGCGGATAATGGCGATGAATTGGATGCAGAGTTGCTTTGTGATCTTCTATGAGGCTAGGGGAGCCATATACCAGATCACTATTAGCTATACTAGAGGACCAAATGGAAGGGCAAGATATACAGTTTAGGATTAAGATCTCATTCACTAATCTCACCCTAATAGATCTAGTTCTGAATTTGGTCAAGCTAGTATAGGCCATGTATTTTTCTTTGCTATTTATTTTCGGGTGCATTGCTTTAATGCACATTTTTGTAAATACCTTATATTATATATGAGAATTTGGCTTATAAAAAAAGTTTTTAAAAATAAAAACATCATAATAAAATATTGTCAATTGATGGGACAAATAAAATATAAATAATATTAATAGGAAAAATAAGAAAAATAATATAGGACATAATTGCATAGTAACAAAAAATAAAGTAAAAATATCAAAATAAATAACAAAAATAAAAAAAAAATTGTTTTTTCTAATAATTCTATTTATGATTCTATTGTATTCTTAAACCTTTTTATTTTCTAATACTTTCTGATCATTTTTATTTCATTTTATAATTGTTTTTTAGTATTTCTTATATTTTACTTTTTTTAACATATTATTAAAAATCATTATTTTTTGAAACGTTTCTTTTTTTTAATTATGTTATTCATTAAATATTTATATTTTAATATATTTAAGTGGTTTTGGTTTTCTGTTTTCCTAAATGTTTTTCTATATATTTTAAATTATTTCTTAGTATTAACTAAATTAATGAATTACATGCTAAAATAGGTCAAAATTTACTGTTAGACTAAAAGTGCAACTGGTGTCATCCTATTTGACCAAAAGTATTTTGTTTTCTCTAGGTTCTATTTAACATTATTTTATCCAATAATTTATCTGATTTGATCAAAATAAGATAGTTTGAACAAACTAGGCTCGATTATTAGCATTGAGGACATCACGTTTTCTAAGCAAGACCTTGAGGTAGCTCATTTACTGATCCAAGTCCCCCTGGCTACTAAACTGGTGAATACACTTCAAGTAAAAATTGACGATCATCCCATATGCTGTTTATTACTGAGACTATAAAAATGGAACCCATGTGGCAAGATGATCTAGTATCTCAATCAGATTCTAACTCTCTGTCTATTGATGATCTCCATGAGTCAAACTACGTAAATTCGGCTACTAATGAGCCTATTCAGAGTTATGTTGTTGACCCTGGTAGCTCTGTCCATTCTGTTCCTGCATTGTCTATCCAAATCCACAAGTTGCAAGTTCAGTGTCAGTTGTACCCTCTGTGCCCCAGCTTGCTCCAGGGAGTCTAGATGTGTCTCCTTGGCAGCCTCCCACAATCGGTTGGTGGTCCCTTTTGCTCACTGATCTGGGTTTTAAGGCAGAGGAATTTGAGCAACCCCTACAGCAAGTCACCTCTGCCCAGCATCTACTTAGATACAGAAGTTGCTATTACCCCTGTACTACAAAGCACTAGCAACCATATCAGTCTAAGTGAGGAAGCAAAGGAGGTTTCATTAGCCACTCCCCCTGTGGCGCTGTTAATGGAGCCTTTCAACTGTATGGATCTAGTGGTATGTCCTATCCCACTAGCTGATGATGTCATATCATACACCTCTGAAGAAGTTATAGCTGAAGGGAATCTAATGATCCCGCTAGCAGATGGTTTTTTAGCTGCTAATCCTGAAGAAGCTATAGCTGAAGAGGATCTCATTGACATCCCTATATCTCTTGAGGATTTCCCTCCCCTGGGGCATGCATTGGCCGAGGTACGACACTCTACCACCACCAATCATCCTCAGCCAATTTTCCATAGAACTTCTAAAGGTCAGCCTAAAACTCATAGCCAAACCAGAAAGATGGTGATTCAGCCAGAGCTGGTAATTTGGCTATCCTGGATGGTTGGTTAGATTTGATCTCAGCTAACTCCACCTCTGATGTTCACTTGTCGAGTGATCATTCGGCTGCTCCTTTGCCCAAAGTTGAATCCATCATGGAAATTGGTACATTGCTTGGAATTGATTGTAGTCATTGTCATGGTGAGTTTAAGTCCATTCTCCAGAACATGATTAGTTCCAGTCATGAAGCATCTCAATATCAAGCTTCAGCACCTACAGTACCTCATCTGGAGGAGGAGAGCATCCTGTCTCTATGAAACCCATCACATTTAAAGTTAGGGGGCTATGTAGCCGAGAGAGAAAAGGCCAAGTGAAGCAACTAATTTCAAAGGAAAAGGTGGAATTTATAAGTCTTTAGGAAACAAAGTTATATACTGTGGAAAAGAAGCTATGTCTTTACTTGTGGTATGACACAGAATTCGACTGGTGCTATATTAGCTCTGATGGCTCTTCTGGTGGTTTGCTTTGTCTATGGAACAAGCTTAAATTTCAGAGAGTATCTATATTTAATGGGATGGATTCTTAGGAGTTTCTGGATATTGGTCTAGATATAGTTCTCAATCTCACATGGTAAATGTATACGGTCCAGCAATCACAGTGGCTTCAGATATCTAGTTGCTTAGCACCTTTTATATCTGAAAAATGCTGCGTGATGGGGGACTTCTATACGGTATTGGCTCTTAATGAAAGGAAAGAGATGGCTGCCCAAAACTACTCTTAGGAAGTGGAGCAGTTTAATGAATTTATTTCCAGCATTGGACTCTTGAACCTCAGGATGGAAAGAAGGAAGTTTAACTGGTATCTAATGTCCCTAAAAGCCATGAGCCGTTTAGATGGATTTCTCATTAATAACAAATGGTTGGAGTGCAATGATACATGGGTTCAGGTAGGCCTAGATAAAGTAGGTTCAGACCACTGTCCAGTGAGTTTGTGCTACAAACAGCTTAACTGGGGCTCTAAACCACTGAAGGTACTTGATGCTTGGTTACTAGATAAAGGTTTTACACAGATGGTCAAACAAGTCTGGAAGAACACAAGCATAGAGGGATACTGGAGCTTCCGAGTTATGAAAAAAATCAGATACCTAAAGGATCAAATCCGGCCGTGGAATTAGTCTTCTCCAAGAAACATATATGAGGAAAAACAGCAGCTCCTACAAAGAATTAAAGTGCTGGAACTGGAAGCTGAGGCTGATCTTCCCCGCAGCATCAACCATTTCCAATTGTCTGAGTTACAGTTGAAGCTGAATAGCATCTCAAGACAACTACTCAGCATCAACTATCAAAAATCAAGAATACAATGGATAAAGAGCATTGATGAAAATTCTGCATTTTTCCATAGAAGCCTCAAGGCTTCCAGATCCAGGAATATGATTTGTGGTGTTTGGGATGGTCCAGTTTGGTTAGAGGAGCCTGATCTCATCAAAGAATGTTTCTACCTTCACTTCAAGGATAGGTTCACTGAAAAGATCCATACTAGGCCACAGTTTGGGATCATGCTCAGAACTCTCGAACAGTCTCAAAAAATTACATTGCAACTGCCATTTTTAGAACCTAAAATCTTAGTTGCCATTTCAGATTGTGGGAATCAAAAGAGTCTGGGGCAAGATGGAATCAATTTCACTTTCATCAAGCACTTTCTCCTTACATTTAAACCTGATATTATTCAATTACTCCTTGAATTCTACAGGAATGGCCAACTGACATGAGGGAGTAATGCTTCGTACATAACTTTATTGGCCAAAACTCATAATCCGCTGCATGTTAAAGACTTTAGACCTATCTCCTTAATTGGTAGTATGCCCAAGATTATCTCTAAAGTTTGGCTAACAGAATTTCAAAGGTGACGAGCACTCTGATCAGCCACAATCAATTTGCTTTCATTCAGGGGAGGAAACTTGCGGATAGTGTAATAGTTGCTAATGAGGTCATTGATGAAATCAGGAAGTTAAAGAAGCAAGCTCTCATCCTTAAAGTTGATTTTGAAAAGGCTTTTGATACGTTAAATTGGAGGTACTTGTTGCAGATTTTGGAGAACATGAGCTTCCCTCCATGTTGGAATTGGTGGATCAGAGGTTTATTGGAATCATCTTCTACATCAATCTTGATCAATTGCAGCCCCACTAAGGAGTTCTTCCCTACATGTGGTATTAGGCAAGGAGATCCACTCTCCCCCTTCTTATTTCTGCTAGTTGCGGAGTGTCTCTCAGAAATGATCAATCAAGCCATAAGCTTGAATATCTTGTCTGTCCTAAGCATAGGCAAAGGTAGTATTCAAGTTTCACATTTACAATTCGCAGATGATACCATCATCTTTGGTCAGGTCGAGTGGAAAACAGTCCAAGCCTTCAAGGCCATCCTTCTCAACTTCGAATTGGCATCCGGACTCAAGATCAATTTTGGGAAAAGTAAACTCATTGGCATAAATGTTCAGCACTCTCTACTTGAAGATATGGCTGCATTCTTGAACTGTCAGCCAGCTAAGGTTCCCTTCAAGTATTTGGGTCTTCCTGTAGGAGCTAAAATGAAGAGTTCAGCTCCTTGGTAGCCTGTCCTAAACAAATTCAGTAGTGCATTATCAGCCTGGGAGCATGTGCAACTATCTTCAGGTGGGAAATTACTGTCCTAAACTCTGTCCTGGCAGCATTATCCTCTCACTTTTTCAGCTGTTATAGTGCTCCTAAAAGTGTTATCAAGAGGCTGACTGTTCTGCAAAGGGATTTCTACTGGGGTAGTTTGGCAAGTACGAGAAAATTGTGTCTTACTTCATGAAAGAAGATCATCACTCCATTGCCAAGTGGTGGTCTTGGAGCCCGCTGTCTCTCCTCGTTTAATGCTGCCGTGCTTGGCAAATGGGGGTTGCAACTGCAAAATCAGGAGCCTTCCCTAGTAGTGGAGTTATTGAGATCTAAATATGGTGGAAAACCTATATATATTGATGGTTGCAGAGCATTACAGCCTCAAGGAAGCTTCTCAGCAATAGGTAGACCCAGGGGTCGCGGGTATGAGTCTACTTGGTGGTCCAGTATACTGAATAATCTAAACAGCCCCTGGTTCCATGATAATATCTCTCTGCAGCTTGGGAACGGAGAACTCATCAGATTTTGGATGGATAGTTGGCTCAATAATAAACCTCTGGCTGAAATTTTCCCCTGGCTCTTCAGAAATGAGCAAAGTAAGGAAGTGTGTGTTGCTAATGCACGTGAATGGCTATGGAAATTGGATATGGTGCTGTAGATGGAGTAGATGGAGGAGAGAAATCCTTGAATATGAGCTTCCAGACCTGACAAATCTTATAAGATCACTGCAAGCTATTACACCTCGACCATTTTTCAATGACAGGTATGTTTTCAATTCTCAACAGCAGGGGAGGTATAAGGTGAGTGATGCTTATGGGTTTATCAGAGCATATGCTCAACACTCCTTCTCTGTTCAACACATATCCTTATCTTCTCTTATTTGGAAAAGCTATGCCCCCAAAAAAGTATGCATTTTTTTCGGGTATCTAATACAAGAAGCAGTGACCACAAAAGACACATTGTAGAAGAGGGAAGTAATTGCAGCTGGTCTGAAAATAATGTGTCTCCTCTACCGTTTTGAGGAGGAGTCTGCAGATCATCTGTTTACTAAGTGTTCAGTCACTACCAATGTATGGAGTCTTCTGTCTTCTTGGCTAAGTATGATCCCTTCTCCTAATGGCGAAGCTCCAAACCTGGGGGAGTTCTCTGCCACTGCACCGCCAGGAGTTAATCTGCTAGCCTGGAACACAATTTGGCTTGCTATGGTGTGAACTATCTTGAAGGTAAGGAATAGAGATCACTTTTTATTCTTGTCAGCTGTCAATTCTATTGTTTTCTATTCCATTCAATGTGACACTTGGTTGTGGTTAAGGGCTAGGAGACAACCTAAATTGTTTCCATATAGCTTGACAGATTGGATCTACATCCTCTCGTATGTTTAAAGTTTTAATACCATACACATGAGCACACTACTGAAGCTATCTTGGAACTCTTGCTGTATTTTTAATGTGCTTATTGTTGCGTTATGCTATGTCATACTATATGATTAAGTGTATTAAAAGAACTGCTAATCGTCATTGATTTTCAATGAGGTGCAGGTTAGAGCCTTCTTGTAGCTATCTGTTTACAGGTTAGGTGCATGAAGTCTATCCAGTTCCATAATTCGTCTCTGTTGAATGGCAAGTTTGGAGGGTCACCGATACTTTGCAACACTGCTACATGATATATGCTTAAGCACTTTCTCAGCAAGATTGGAAGGTTGCCTCTGTTGCAAAGGAAGACTGCTCATGTGAAAACGAGCCAACCCTGCTATAAACTAGCTTGTTAACAAAGGGTGAAGGTCTACTTTACTGTTGAATGTTAGAAGGGTAACGGACTACCAAGGAATTTCTTCTAGCAGGCGTCAAAGGACACATGGAAGAGATGAAGTCCGCCCTAGATGACTCAGTAAGGATTGAAAGCAGTAGCTCTCTAGAAGAAGATCAGGTTTTTCACCCATGCATACCAGTGAAAAATGCCATACTTTGACTTTATGCTACTCTGTTTAATCTAAAAGTTGTCTTAATGTGCTAAGGATTTTTTTGAGGTACACGCTAGGAATAATGTGACCATGGCAGATCAGAGGTTATAGGTAAGATGAGCTAAGTAACTTTCATTGGAGCTGCCTCACTTTTTTCTTGCTTCTCTACGGTACAGGTTGCGGAAGAGAGGAACTCAAGAGCCAAGAGGACAACCAATATCTCTATTTTCCTACCCTCCTCCCCGTGTAGCCTCACGCTCTTGGGGAACGCCCTCACTAGCCATATTTTATTTAATTTTCAGGACACTTATGCTGCAGCTCCATCTCTCTGAAGTTGCTAGCATGATGGAAATCAGAGCATAGGCATCTACTTACCTGATGGATTCAACCTGAGTGAGGGGCACATCCAGCTATTCACAAGTATCGTAGGGCACAAAAGTTGCGCTCAATCAATGACTGAAACAAGGAGCCAACATCCACGGGAGTGGCATGCCAACATTTAAGTGATTATGAGTAGGGGTGGTCAAAATACCGACCGGTATTCGGTATACCGAATACCGATTGGTATGTATACCGAATACCCGATTAATATCGGATATTCGGTATATCGGTACGGGATCGGGATTAAGAAATAATCCCGATTCGTTCGGTAAGATTCGATTTTCCCGAATTACCGAAAAAAATTTAATAATAAAAATGATTATTAAATTAAACCGGATTTTAATTTTTATTTTAACTGAATTTTGTATCGGTAATTCGGTAATCCGGTATTTTACCGAATTATCGAATTACCGAATTACCGAATACCGAATTAAATCGATAATTCAGTAATTCGGGACGGTAACGGTAACCAATTTTAAATACCGAATTTAATCGATTCGGTATCGGGAATACCGAATACCGATCGGTATTCCCGATTAACCACCCCTACTTCCCATTTTTTTTGGCGTGCATCCATTTTATAAATGATTCAGGTTGACACCCTCTATTTTTTGGAAATGGGTAAGGCGGATTGAATTTTTCAGCTGGCAACGCACCACTGGCCGTTTGGGCAAACCCGATCTTGCCCATTTGACTACCTTTGACTTGAAAGGGAAAAAAGTTCAAAATGAAAACATATTAAAAAAAAAAGGGTGTTGAACTCAACTACTCTCACAATTACAATATATCTAGTATATTCACTCCAAGTCGGAATTTTAAGGTCAGGTGTACGCAATCTTACCCTTATAATTATACAAAGATGTTGATTTCGTTGCGATCCAACATACATTGCATTATTTGATGAATTAATTTTCAACAACTTTACTAATAGAACTACTGAAAATTAATAGATCTTGATCTAATTCATGATTAGTGCATCGTGTTTGGTATTCACCTTCACGAAATCCTCAACTCGAATGAGTTATCCTGCAAACCAAAATTATTGACAGCTAACTCCAAAAAAGCTATCACTCCAAAATTGATCTGATAACATTCTCACAAGTTTGCCCCGATTCAAAATTATTCACTACTTTTGTCAATTTATCGACATTTACATAGTATGTTCATGATATATATATATATAAAATTAAACTTGCCCTAAATTCATTGAAATTCTCTTAAATTACCAATGTTGCTGAGAGGATGGGCTTTACCGACGTGCAAAGCCGCCAGCTATGATGGACATAGAACTCCCAATTTTTTTTCGGTAGTTCACATAACTCCCAATTGTCCAATTTGATTTGTCGGCCGACGCGAAAGTCATTAGCCTATACTGCTTTAAAGGCGTTGCTTATTCGTTGGAACGCCACCTTCATACACTCGGCGGGTAGCGGTGCTCCCTGCGCTCGAGGAACGACCTCGATCATTGTGGCTGCTCCGAGGTCTACCCCATCATGCTCATTATAATGGGTTTCTGGGTTTCTATCTGAATTGTTTATGGTCTTCAAGATCTTTGTTAAGATTTATTTATGCAAAGGCGGAGACCGATGGTCCCCTAGTATTTTAAAAAAAATTGCATGTAAAACAATTTATTTTTTTTAAGTTTGGTCATCTCTAGAATATTAAATATGTAATAGTTCGATAAACCAAATCAAACAAAATCAAACATACCCAGTAAATTCCGCCCGTAATAATATGTAAATCACGTCCAGATGAGATGGTCGATGGTTTTGCAAATCATCCGTGAGGTTATGAGACCGATTCATCATATCAACTCATTTACACTTTTTTTTTTCTATTCAAAAGCAAAACTTGGGCCTCATTGGACCAGAAGAAATTCCATAGTTGAATCAATAGTCTAGATTACATATTTGTGTATTTATTTGCAATTATTTTGAATTATATATATTATTTTTATATTTATTAATATATTTTTATAGCTTAATATCTTGATGGATAGTTTTATCTAGCATTAGTTATTACTGGCTCTGTAACGAGCGTAGTAACTTCGAAACATTCGATCGATATTGACAATAAAATAATTTTAAAAAATGAGAAATAAATTTGACTATTATAGTTTCTAGCGCGATATTTGAACGCGCATACTCAATCGAAACCTGATTTAACCGGATTCAACCTACACTATGCAAACCAAATTTTTTTTGGCCCCACCTCTAGTATTTTTCTGGCTCCGCCTTTGTATTTATGGACTGTAAATCTGAACATCTAGAAAGATTATCGATCTTTAGTCGCCGTTTTAGATGTTGTTGGTGAAGGTCATTTAATTTTGAGAATTTATAGTGACAGGTGGCCCTAGATTGGATCTTCTGATCTGGGTTTTCTTCTTCCAGGAAATATTTTCAGTCTTCACTTACTCTTCTATCCAGGTAATTGTTCATCCGTCCTATTATTTTCTGATTTGTTACTTCTGCAATATTTTACACAACTTCAACGAATTTAGTGGTAAAGA
This sequence comes from Pinguicula moranensis, assembly GCA_028565015.1. Taxonomy (NCBI): domain Eukaryota; kingdom Viridiplantae; phylum Streptophyta; class Magnoliopsida; order Lamiales; family Lentibulariaceae; genus Pinguicula; species Pinguicula moranensis. The sequence goes on from JAOWBN010240655.1 coordinate 10,133, forward strand.
TTCTGGGTTTTGAATGGTGAATTGCTTTGTGGGGTTTTCTGGTTCTTTGCACCTCTTTGTTCATCTGGTTTTACGTTCTGTAGAAGTTGTTGGATTGAATTCATATAAGTGGCTGATGAGAAAAATTGGTCTTAAATTACTTGTTGTGCAGGTAAATATTTCCCTGTGAAATTAATGAACATTTACTAGGAGATTAAGATGGAAAAGGAAAGGTGGTTGTGAAAGAGGAAATCATCGGAGAGAAGTCACTGTAATAGTGAGAGCTCGGGATCATTATTTTCATATTCAGAGGAATAGTGTGATGATCGATCAGGTTGATACATATTTGTGTTCATACTCAAAAGGGTACTTAATGGCGTAATGGAGAAAAATATGAGTGGGATACAATAAAGCTCTGTCCAAGAGACGAGCAAATTATTGAACTTCAAGTTCATCCTCTGCTTTGATCGGCGACATGTCAAGTGAATGTTTCTCCTTGTTCATCTTCAGTATACGAATTGGGTTTTTCATCTTCAGTATATGATGGTCGACAGGTCTGGTGAAGGATGCTTATGGTGATGGTCGACAGGTCGGTGAATGTTTCTCCATTATTCTTTATTGGCAAAGGAGGTGTCGGAATTGTCTACAAAGTGTAGAAGTTTACAGATTCAGGAAAGATTCGAGTGTTTCGTTCCAAAGAGCTACGAAGAACAGAGACAACCTTTTTGGAATTGTAAAAGTCAACTTCTTATTTCACATCCCGCCAATTCACAATCTTAACCTACAAATCTCACAATCATGTGCCACGTGTCGATATGTACACAGTGCAAAATACTTTACATGTGTCTAATACTCCATTTGTTATGTCTGTTCAATGAGGATCAAATGGTGTAAAATATTGCACATGTCTCGTGCGCATTTGTTCATCTCTCAATTGTGAAGTCATGCTTTCACTTAATTGTTTTCCACCATCTTCAAATAACATTTCGAGTTCACTGTTCAACTCCAGGTTAGATGCAAAGTCATGCTCTGTTTCGTGACACAGAGCTGGTTGTATGGCCAGTTTCAGAGCGACGCAATTCGTCTTCATTGATTCATCATCATTGCGAGGCTTTTGGAGTTGAGAGTTCAACACAAAGGGTCCATGTGGAGCAGTGATGTGGTGTTTTGCAGAAATCTTGTTCATATGTAAAGCAAGTCAAGATATGTTTTGTAGAAATCTTGTTCAGATGTACCTTTCAACGGCTTTTTGTGTAAATAATGTTTCAGGGTTATTTTTATAAATTAATATATAAATTAATGACATGGAGAGTTATCCGAAATTTGCCCTATTTGGCCAAACATACTCAACTTTTATTAATTATCCGAAACATCGTTAAAATGTGTGTAATAACCTGCATGATTGCCATAATTATAAAAAAATAAAAATTTATTTTTATCCAACTACCAAACAAACTTATAATAAACAAAAAAAATAGCAAGGCAAACGACAGACTATTAGCCGGCGTGTGCTTCCATAAACTTACCCCCGTCCGTCTAAGCATATGTAAAAGGCTTGCCTCGGCCCTCGACGGACCTGGTATTTTGGGACGGGTATGGTCGAGAAGAAAATTGACTAACAAATAAGTTAGGAATAAAAATTGAAGAAAATGATTAAAAATATAGAAAACATCGAAGAAAACTGGGCCTTCTAATGAATTAGAAACAATGAACCATTAGGGTCGTTGAGGAACCCAAGTAAAACTAATAGGGATTGAAGAACAAATCCTAAACCATATTTGACCCTCCTGGCTATTTATATCCGTCTATAATTGGGGAGCACTCTTCGTTTGGTTCCCAAGTATGCATGGTCTACAAGCTGGAAGAATAATGGGCTCGAATTTTGTAACACGACATTTGATAACTTTTGTCTAGAACATGGTATCTCTAGGCATAAAACAGTTAGGTACACACCCCAACAGAATGGAATA
>JAOWBN010240666.1:0-12079 GCA_028565015.1 Pinguicula moranensis
TTGTTTCTTTGTTTTTCCTGCAAATTTCTATACTTTCGAGCCTACAAGATAATCGCTATCTTGTTCCGGCTTCAGTTCCAAAGTGAATAAGCAGCAAATTTGGATATAAAGATATTATTCACACACTTTTCCTAACACTCTCCTTCAACTTGGAGCATGCAAATTTAGAATTCTCAGCTTGCTAAGGCATTACTAGAACTTGTCTCGCCCAAGCGCCTTGGGGAAGATATCAAAATGTTTCTTGGTAGTATGCACATGTATGACGTTGTGATGATTGTTTCACCTCATCACACGTAAAATGACAATCAGTCTCGATGTGCTTTGTGCATTCAAGAATTACAAGATTCACATTGATATGTATGGCCGCCTGACTATCGCACCTTATCCGCATAGTCTACAATTTATTGAAAAATTTGTAATTTTAACTATTTATCATCATAAGTAATTTTTCCCAAAAATGTACATTAGGAATAACATATAGGTCAGTGTGAGTGCAATGGGTAAATGGGAAGGGCCAACGGGGTCACCAACCCCACTACACACATAAATTAAATATTTACCTGATAAATTTTATAAATATTTCATTAATCACTTATCGAAATATTTTTCAGATTTTCCAAAAAATTAAAAATTTGACTAATTTTTCTCAAAATTTATGATGGTTAGTCTTCAATTTTTTTAAAAAAAAATAAGTAATTTTGACCATTTATCATCACAATTATTTTTTCCCCTAAATATGCGTTTTAGGAATACCATATAGGCCATCGTGAGGGACAAGGGACAAAGGTGCGGGTGGATGGGCCAACACGAAGGGTTCACCACCACTACCATCTATAAATTGATTTTTTTTTTCATGAGAAATTATATAAATATTGCATTAATCAACATTCGAAACATTTTTTAGATTTACAAAAAATTGAAAATTTGACTATTTTTTTAAAATCTGTGGTGCTCCTATTTTCTTATGAAGATGGTGGACTTTTTCTCAAATGATCTAGAAAGAAAGAAAAAGAAAAAGAAAAAGAAAAAAAAAAGGTCCAGGGAATGATTTGGAAAGTCTTTAATTTTTGCGAAAAAAATAATTTTGACTATTTATCATCAAAATTATTTTCATCCCAAAATATGTGCAATCGGAATACCAGGCCATCGTGAGGGATAAAAGGAAAATGGGCAGGTGGATAGCCGGTATGCGCGGGTATCCACCCCCACCAGCCATGTCTCATCACATTGTTCTGAACTGGTTCAAATCCTACTCCATCTCCAGACTTGAAGATCATCGTGTGGGGAGCATTGGGCTTCACAGGCGATCCCAATGCTTTCAGCAACCTAAACAGATAACAACAGTTCACTTCAGAGTATAATTCACTTCTCAGAGTGAGCCTATTCACTTCTCAACTAAACTTGATGCATTTCAAAGCTTACCTTTCAACTTCTAAGGCATTCAAAGGGCAAAATCCAGCTAGCTTTCTTTCATAGTAGGTCATGTTGAACCGAGAAGTCAAAAGCTCCGATCTGGTCTCACCTGCAGGAAGCATGAAGAGGAATCCTCTTCTACTCCACCGGCCTTGTCATTACATGAGTCGAGGGAAGCGAGGAAACTATACATAAATCATATATCAAAGAATTCACTGCAACATCACAGTAGAAACAATTTCAGGCACTGACAACACTCAAGAAACAACACAGAAAGAAGGATTCACCATTGCTAACTTTGGCAAATTCGAGCAAGCTTCCTATAGGCACGCTTTAATTAGTGAACTCCTCCTGTCATATACAAAAAATCAGTGAACTCCAGTCGACAAAACACGGATTCTAACACTTGGTTCACATCTTATAAATAAATTAACACAATGATACCTATACCTACGCTGCAATGACAACTAGATAGTATGATACGAAGCACGGAAACACCAATAATTTTGATCTTGGATGCGCCATGACGATGCTCCGGCACACAGATCAAAATGAACTAGGGTTTCAAACGGCGAGCTGCGAGCAGGCCAATTTCTCTTACATACTAACGATTTTGGTGATGGGAAGGATGGGAAGAGATTTCGAAGCGGGAAAGACGCGAAATTTTTTTGAAACGATTTGGGTGATTGGAATTTTGAAGGATGAGAAGAGATTTCGTAGCGGGAAGAAGCGAAAAAATTTGAAAGACACGAAAAATTTGGAACAGTGATTTTGCTGACGTGGAAAGCGAGGTCGTGCGCTATTCGTGCGGAGCGGTCGTGCTGGATGGGCCATCATGAGGGACAAGAGACAAAGGTGCAGGTGGATGGGCCAACACGAGGGGTTCATCACCCCAACCATCTACATAAATTGAATTTTTTTCACAAAAAATTATATAAACATTGCATTAATCAACATTCGAAACATTTTTGAGATTTACCAAAAAATTGAAAATTTGACTAATTTTTTTCAAAATCTGTGGTGCTCCTATTTTTTTCATGAAAATGGTGGTCGTTTTCTCAAATGACCTAGAAAGAAAAGAAAAGAAAAAAAGGTCCAGGGAATGATTTGGAAAGTCCTTAATTTTTGTGAAAAAAAGCAATTTTGACTATTTATCATCAAAATTATTTTCATCCCAAATATGTGCATTAGGAATATCAGGTCATTGTGAGGGGCAAAAGGAAAATGGACAGGTGGATAGCCGGCATGCGGGGGTCTCCACCCCCACCAGCCACATAAATTAATTTTTAGTCCAAAAAATTATATTAACTTTTCATTAATCGCCCTCTGTAATATTTTTTAGATTTTTCAAATATCTTAAAATTTTGACTAATTTTTTTTCAAAATATGTGATAGTAAGTCTCCATTTTTCCTTTTTGCGAAAAAGAATAATTTTGACTATTTATCACTAGAAGTACTTTTCCCAAATATGTGCATTAGGAATATCATATAAGACATCGTTAGGGGTACTGGCAAAGGGGTAGGTGGATGGCCCGCGATAAGCGGTCACCAACCCTACCACCCATGTAAATTGATTTTTGACCCGAGAAATTATATAAAGCTTTCATTAATCACTATCCAAAATAATTTTCAAATTTTCCAAATATCTAAAAATTTGACTAATTGTTTCATAAAATCTAAAATGGTTTGTCTTCAATATTTTGCGAAAATCAGTAATTTGAATTATTTTTCATCACATGAATTTTTCTTTTCTCAAATATGTGCATTGAGAATACTATTTAGGTCATTGTGAGGAGTAAAGTGTAAATTAAATTAAATTTTTGTCCAAGAAATTATATAAACCTTTCGTTACTCACAATCCAAAATATTTTTCATATTTTTCATATTTTCCAAAAATCTTAGTATGACCATATAAGCCCCTATTTTGCACAGCCTTCTTAAAATTATAATTGGCTTATAAGCACATTTTTTTCAGAAAAATAACTCCTCATTTTTTGAAAAATGGTGCTTATAAGCCAATTATAAGCATAAGAAAGCTGCACAAAACACCCCCTAAGTCTTCGTGAGGGACAATAGACAAATGGACGGGTGGATGGGCCAACACGAGGGGGTCATTATCCCTACCACCCACATAAATTGAATTTTTTTCGTGAGAACTATATTAGCCTTTCATTAATCACCATCCGAAATATTTTTTTAGATTTTTCAAAAATTTGACTAATTTTTTTCAAAACCTGTGATGGTTAGTCTACAATTTGCTGCAAAAAGAGCAATTTTCAATATTTATTATCACAAATATTTTTCTCAAATATGAGCATTAAGAATACCATATAGGCCATCGTGAGTGGTAGGAGGCAAAGGGGAGTGTGGATGATCTGGGGCGATGGGTCTCCACCCCTCATCCCGAAACTAAACGTTTCAAGTAGGCCACAAAGCCACTTCAGCTCACATGTCGTTGTTGCACCGAACTAAGCAAAAGACCTTGACCAAGATACCTCTTCAAATACCTTACCATGCAAAGGTCTGCATCCCAGTGATGGACCCGAGGCTTTTGCATAAACTGAGCTAATATGTGTACTGTATAACTGAGCTTCAGCCACGTGATAGTATGATAGATCAACCGACCCACCAAACTTCCTTACTTTTTTAACTCATAAAGTTTGATAATAATAGTGAGATAATAAAATGACAACAATAATGACATTTTTATGTCATTTTACAAAAATCAGTTATCATATCAGATGATTTTGCGAAACACGTTTAATCAAATTCAGGCCCGTAGGCCAGCAAAGCATCTAAAATGGACTCTCTATGCCAATCTAGATAGAAACAAATTAATCCAAGGAGTGATATCGCCTCCTTTAGTGTCGTATTTATCTTGGTCTGAATGTCTTCCATAAATTGTCCTTTGGATTGTTGGAGCTTCTACCGTCTCCTCAGATAGGGCATTCTCCATTTTTCCATTTAAATTTTCCCCAAATTTCCATATCCAGTTGTGAGGTCTCCAAAATTATCTGATTCTTTCCCGTTGATCATTGTTTTGCTAATGCGTCGAATATACTGTCTTCATTGAATTGGTTCTTCACCAACAATTGAAGTCCCTCCACAGTTGAGATTTGCTAAACAAATCCCAATTGTTATTGGATTTTCTTTTGGGTATGAAATAATATAATATATTGGGATTTTCATTAAGAACTAATAATGGAGCGGTGTTACAGGCCGCAATGGAGGGCTTCCACATATGCTAAGCGGTAGGGTGGTTGGATGTAATCTTGGAGACAGATTCCTCATTGTTGTAGGGTGGATCACGAGCAACGTTTGTCATCCATGGTACCTGCTGGATTTTTGGGAGGCTTTCAAAGAGGCAAAGGACGGGCTTCGTGTCCATGCCATGCATCAATTATGTTGGAATGCAAATATCAAAAATTCTGTGAAATGAAATTGTTAAAATGTGAAATTACGGTTATGTCCTTGTGTTTATCGAATTTGGTTGAAATGTGATGGTGAAATGACTGATTTACCCTTAATGATTGAGAATTGACTGTTTTGCCCTTGATTTTTGTTGAAATTACAAACTTGCCATTAATGAAAGTGTGATCGTGGTCGTTAAATTATTTTGATCGTATGGCTACAGTTAAATACCGCTTATTTGCAGTTATGAAATCTGAACCGTTCATTTATAATATGATCTAACCGTTATTAGTGAAGCTTCTCGAGGAAGCTATTCGAGTTAATCGTGTTCGTTGATTTTATTTTGATCCTACGGTCTATAATGAAGTGTATCGAGGACGCTTCTACCGAAGAGTTACGACCGTTCGATTCTCTGACAGGATCCAACGGCTCAGATTTATTGAGGTAATCGGGGAAGATCGGACCGTTTGTTTTAAGTAAGATCCGATGGTTTGGGACAATTCGTGAACTCGGTGCATTTGGAGCCGTTGATTTGAGACGATCCGACGGAGAGGACTTGATTTGGAAAGTGATATATAAGCTTTTTGTCGAATTGTGTGAATTAATTAATTCTCTCTCTCTCAGTTTCATCTCTCGACATTTCGGATTATTCTCTTGCTTCTCTGTTCGGTTTTCTCGGTGAACTTTTGGTTTTCCGACAAATTTACGGCGTTGGCTGAAATTCTGATCGGTGAGATCGTTCTTACTCTCCGAGATCTTCAATTTGGTACCAATTTTGATCTAGTTTAACTTACTTAAAGGTTTAGAGATTTTGTTTTTAGTGCTATTTTGTGTTGTTTGCACGTTTATAGGAATCTTTTAGACTTTTAATGAGTTGTTTAAACTAGATTAGAGGTTGCATGTGTTATCTTTGAGATCTTGTTCGGATTCGTTCGATTCGTTGTATTCGTAAGATTTTGAAAGATAATATAAGCTACGAGAGCTACCGATTTCGGAGCTCAACGCGGTTTAGCCGGATCTAAGCAGACGGTGAACCTCGTTCCTTAAACTTGTCTCGATTTAATTTTATGCAACTTTTACATTTTATTCACCTAAACTTGTCTCGATAAGTGGGGTCACTCTAATATTAGAATGAGATAGCCGATGGCTAGTAACAATGGGAGGGGCAGCTCATCATGCCTCATCTCTTTTTTAATGGTTTTCGTCCATCTATATTGGATCACTTATTTTAATTATTGCATTACTTTATTTAAAAAAAGATGGTATTAATTGTTTGAAGGAGCAAAGTCATCTCGATTAATTGTTTGAGGCGATTGCCGTGTGGTTGCATTGCACTCACCGCCAACTCAGGACCATAGCCTCTGGACCCTCTGCACGTTCAATAAACGATTGGCGTGTAGTTGCATTGCTTTATATTTTCTTTATATTCAATTGACTCTATTTTATTTTATAATATTTTTTATTATTTAAAAATAAAATATATTATTGGTAAATCATGTCAAAAAGTCCTCAACTGATTAAGATATTAATTATAGGGACTAAAACTAATATTTTAAATCCTTTTGGACTACAAGCAATACTGGGTATGTTTGGTTTGATTTTGGAGTACAAGCAAAACTTCAGCTATTTTATGGTATTAAGAATAATTTAAACCACAATTTAAAATATTTATGATCAAAATTCCCTAAATTTAGATGTGTCCAATTCATCTAATCTATGACCAATAATGTTTGCTAACGTTTCGATTTTGTGACTCATTTTGTGATTATGTTTGAACGTAAATGTTTTTAAAAAAAAAAATAAGCAATAAACGTTAGTGCGCTTTACCCCTAAACATGTGTATTCACCGGAAAATGACATAGCGCACGAATTTAACACAAAAAAATCACAAGAATGATTGGTCCCATATGTTTCAGCAATCCCTTTAACACCAAATGGACGGTTGGGTTTCGTGTTAAACATGTGGGGCCCATCATTCTTGTAATTTTCTTGTGTTAAATTCGTGCGCTATATCATTTCTCGTACTTACCCCCTATAATTTTAAATATATTTTATACCCCATGTATCAAAGTTGTCATTTCAGTATATAAAATTTTTCAGATAAAACGTGTAGTGTAATACCCTCAAGGGTTATGTGCTAATGCTAGTTTTTGAAAGCGCATGGGGTCATTAGAGATAATGCTGGAAATTGCCTAGCCGCTTTCTCAAAATCTTTGGGGAATGAAACCAACAATGGAGCGGAGTTGAGAGCAGCTACTGCAGGGCTGCGCATATGCAAGGAAGAAGGATGGTATAACATTATTTTGGAAACAGATTCCCTTCTCCTTGCAGGATGGATTCAGAAAAACTCGTGTCACCCGTGGTACTTATGGTACTTTTGGGAAGACTTTAAAGAGGCCAAAACAGGATTGAGAATTCAAGTAAGTCACCAATTTCGTGAAACTAATAGCATCACAGATTTTTTGGCAAAACAAGGGTCAGCCGGAACATCCCAGAGATTCCATAATTCTGCAAACCTCCCAAGGGATGTAATAGGCAAGATTAGACTGGAAAAATGGGGATTACCCCATATGAGGCTATGATAATAGCCGTATGTCAAGGCTTCCCAGCCATAATGGAGAACTCTTTTTTATTAAAGTACTACTTCATTTTAAAAAAAAAAGCGCATGGGGTGATTCCAATTTTCAAAGAAGTGGGGTCTATGGGGTAAGTGCAATTAACTCAGCAATTAGACGTCTATTAAAGATATGCGCTTGTCCCAAACTTAGCCGTGACAAAAGGTTTTCTATTAACAAAGAAAGAAAACAAAGTCTTTGTCTTGACAGGAAAATACTAGAACAATATCAGTAGGATATTGTTCTAGTATTTTCCTGTCAAGACAAACACTTTGTTCTAGTATTTTCCTGGCTTTTCTCCTCTATTTTGTGTGTCAAGAAACCAAGACAGCCATAATCTCGCCTCAACAAAGTGGCTTTGTTAAAGGGAGGACAATCACAGATAATATTCTACTAACTCAAGAAATGTTGCACTACTTAAATAAGAAACAAGAAGGTCACAACATTGCGATAAAACTAGACATGGCCAAAGCTTTTGATCGAATTTCATGGCTTCACATAATCAAAACTTTGCGAGCATTCGGTTTCTCAGAAATATACATAGACATGATCTGGAGATCCATCTCCTCCTGCTGGTTCTCAGTCCTGATTAATGGAATAAGTCATGGATTCTTCCCCTCATCTAGAGGATTGAGACAAGGAGACCCTCTCTCACCAGCCCTCTTCATCATTGCTTCTGAAGTTTTGAGCAGAAATTTGAATCACCTAATCCTTGACCAACCAAACCTTCAATATCGGGTCCCAACAGGATGTATGGGAATATCCCATCTGGCCTATGCAGATGATATTATCATCTTTACCAAGGGGACCAAGAAAGCACTCTCAGCCACTTTCAAAATCCTCACGGATTATGAACTATGTTCAGGTCAGATGATAAACAAATCAAAAAGTTGTTACATAATCTCAGACAAAGCTCCTATTTCCAAAATACACTTAATAAGCAGCACCATTGGAATCAAAAGAAGTCCCCTTCCTATCACGTACCTAGGATGTCCATTATATTCGGGAAGAAAAAGAACTTCAATTTTTTCTGGCCTCACACACAAAATAGAGGTGAAATTAGAGGGATGGAGAGGGAAATATTTATCAATAGGAGGTAGGATCACTCTACTGAAATCCACACTAACAAGCATCCCAACATATCTAATAATGTCTCTTCAACCCAACATCCAGACAATTAACCAAATAGAATCGAAATTTGCGGATTTCCTATGGGGTTGGGAGAATGATAAAAAGAAATTACACTGGAAGAAATGGAAAGACATATGTCTTCCAATCCAAGAGGGTGGGCTAGGATTAAGAAGGATAAAAGACATGGTCACCACATTCACACTCAAATTATGTTGGGAACTGAGGCAAGGGGAATCACTCTGGGCAAAATTTATGAACCAAAAATACAATTTCACACACCCTAGATCAACTCAATCCCACATATGGAAAAGGATCTATGCAGCACAACAAATAATGAGAGATAACACAAGATGGGAAATTGGGCATGGCGAGATCAGCTTTTGGAGGGATAAATGGCAAAATGGGCAAATTCTTGGTCACTCACACATGGCTAAAAACCCAAACGCCCTCCTAAAAAATTTCATCAGGAATAAGCAATGGCACATACCAACATTAAAAGAGGAAATCCCAGATGACCCATTTATTCTAGAAAAAATTGTAACAACCCCAATATATGAAGGGAAAGATCTACAGATCTGGGAAGCCACAGAGGATGGGAAATTCACTGCAAAATCGGCATGGAACATGATCAGGCATCGAGTCCCCCCGATCAGAAAATTTAATAACATATGGGAATCTTGCATACCAATAAAGATCAGTTTCCACATGTGGAAAATACTCCACAACATAATTTCAGTAGACGAAAATATCAAAAAAAGAGGAATAAATTTGGTCTCCAAATGCACCTGTTGCTCAATACAACCCCAAGAGGAAAGCTTGCAACATTTATTTGCCACGGGTGAGATAGCAACCGAGATATGGAATTTTTTTGACACAATTTATAATATCCCAAAACCTTCCCAATCTTTAGAAGAAAGGTTATCAAAATGGAAGCCCACAACGGAAGGAAAAACAACAAGATTCATTAAAAAATTAATACCACTAGTAATCTGTTGGGAGATATGGAAGAATAGATGCTCTAATCGATTCCAAGAAATACAAACATCTGCAAATGTAACAATCGAGAATATAAAGGACCTAATCAAGACCATAGCCTTGACCACAACGTTACACACACCAAAGAAACAATCAGAAATGCAACCTCTGGAAATACTAAAGATAAATCTAACGACACCAAATAGAAAAGCATCAAAGATAAAAGAAAGATGGATCCCACCCCTTGCAGGTTTCAAGTTGAATACTGCTGGAGTATGTGCACAGGGAAGACAGACTGGTGGAGGAATAATTAGGGATAATAGAGGAGAATTACTTCTGGCCTTCTCCACCCATCTTTCAAGCGGTTCAGCAGTTGAAATAGAGGCGGATATCTTACTCAATGGGATACAAAGATGCGTCCAACTTGGTCTGACAGGCATAGAGATCGAAACCCCAAGCATGCCACTTATACAGAGTATACAAGGAATCATAAGCTGCAGATGGAGGATTCGACAACAGGTGAAGCACATCAACAGACTAATGAAACTACACAACTTCTCCTCAATCTCCTTCTGCACAAAGGCTGGCAATAAAGCGGCAAGGGAGTTAGCAGTTTTGGGATACACTGAAGGGGAATTCCTGTTCTCTTCACTGTCATCCCTGCCCATAAAGACTCAAAACACGATAATCAAGGACACACACCACTGAATCAAGAGCAATGTATACAATATCATCACCTGGTCTGCACTTGTAAAAAGAGGAAGTTTCTGCCATACTCTTTCCTACACCCGGATTTTCCTTGCCCAAGGTTTGCCGGGGTAGGTTTTGAGGAGGTGGGGAAACTACCTCTTCGAAATCTCCACAGAAGAAGGGACAGGAGTTGTCCAAAAAAAAAAAAGTTACAAGTGCCGGGTATGATCACCCTAACAGAGTAGCTGTAATGCTCACATATTTGGATTCTATTATAAACCCTAATCTGTTAAATCATAAATCTCATATTGAGCTCTATAGCACACACACTGTGTCAAGATTAGGGTTTTGTACTAGGGAGTTGGTTTTCGCTAAGCGCAAAAACTTTTCCTTGGTTTCATGATAATATCACAAAATTCTAGTGTAATTGCGGAATTAACTTGAAATTTGGACCCTGTCCCTTGTAGGTTTAGCCCACCGACAAGAAGGCCCTCAGGCCCAAATTGGACCCACAAAGTAACTACTCTTACTTTGTAGTGCTATAGAAATTTCTCATATTGAACCGACAAAAATTTTGGTGATGGACTGAGCTCAGGGATATGTGTGCTTGAAGTAACTTAAAATGGTGAATATGAATTACTCTGATAAAGTTTTGCCATTAAAGATTAACATGTTGGGATTCTTCTTATTTGACTACAACTCAATCAAAATTGTGCTTTCTCCTTGTTTGTTAGTGAATGTGGTTTAGAAAAAAAATCAACATGATTAGGGTCTTCTTCAACATTTTGTATTGGTTAACAATCAAAGTTCAAATACTCTCAAATTTCCGCACGCTTAAAATCAACAGGCTTCAAACCCGCACTTGAAGGCCGAAAGAGACTGATGTGCCCAATAAGAGTGCAAAAATTTGAGAGTATTGCGGAAGGGGAAATGGGAGGCTAAAATAATTTCTCCTCTAAACATGCATATGTATGTCACTCGTGTAGGCTTGGCGGATAATGTGTGTTTTAGATCACAGTCTATAATCCCAATGTACACTATGAAATTGGTTTATAATCATTAGATTATGGTTGTTGGTATTTGATATGAAGTAGGTTATTTAGTAGTTATCTTACAGCGTTGTTTCTTTATCTGATAGAGTTGGAGTTGATTAAAGTTCTATAGGATTTATGATTCTGGATTCAGTTAGTATTTGGTTTGTAGTACTATACATACCCCAAGAGGTTATACTTAATAAAGTACGGGTTTTATTATTATTTACAGCATGATATTAGAGTCAGGTTTTGATTAAACATAGAAAAAAACCTAATTCTCATACATTCCGCCAAACCTTAGCCGCCACCTTACCTTCGCATTTTCCACCACCAAAATCCATTGTTCTCGGACGACGATCGGATTCGGCCGTTTCGGGCGATTCTAAGCTGGAAACCCATTGCCCACGACCACCGTCGCACCGTATTTGTGCATGTGCACCAACCCATCATCCTCCCCGGCATCCGCTACGGTCAAAGAGCAGAGACCCATAGCCATCCGCCACCGCACGCATACTCACGTGCCTCGCGACAATTTTTAGCCGATTCTCGGGCGCGTCCGCCGTCTCCAGCCCCTACGACCACGGTCGGGATTGTCTCGCCTCGCCAAGATCTACCCACGACTGTACGACCACCACGCGCCAGTGATGCCGCCCACATGCCGTTTATGTGCTGCAGCCGGGAAAAAATAAAATCTTTTGTTTAAGTAGAGCATCGCATCTGTCCTATCTGTTTTCGTTGGTTTAGAGTTGTTTGATGGATATTTGTGGTTTGGTGGATGAATTGGATTATTTGGTTGAATTGTTGAATTGT